>JALPQI010006408.1:0-53589 GCA_025490895.1 Thaumatotibia leucotreta
ACAGAGGTATAGGGTAGTTCTATGCGATTATTCAGTCGCAACAATTAAGTCATTACCATTCCCAAATTATAGACGAAATGCGTATGAATTAGTGGAGTCATTTTCGATTATCTTGTAGCAGACGCATGTTTGTCTGTCATTCTGGCATAATAGTCTCGTTTGCTTTTATAAAACGGTAAATAAAGTGGTGATGGTAATGAACAAAAAAAAACGCGTAACAAAATCTCATAGAAACACCGTATAATAATTAGAGATGGGCCGACTAGTCGGGAACGCCGACTATTCGGCACCATTTACACCTACCGACTAGTCGGCGAAAAGTGCCGAATATTCGGCACCATAATTCCTACGAAATCCAAAAGGTATACAAAAAATTAAACCTCTTATTTATTATAATCTTTTATTTTCTTTCACAATCTTCTTATTTCTCTTAGAAAAATACCAAAATTGCACAGAAAACGTGTTTATTAGCCTTTTTAGGAGCATTCCATGAAAACATGTCGTAAGCGACACTGTCTTTTCAATACTTTTGAGTAATTAAATTATTAAGCTGAGTTACGGCATAATAATAACATATCAAGGCTTTAAGATTGACAGTGTTTCCTAGCAGCTAGCATATTTTATTAGGGTAGCTACCATAGCGAGTCGTAAGCGACAAAAAGTAGATGTTTTCATGGAATGCTCCTTTAGCTGCCATTAGCACACTATGCTGTGGAAAAATCAACAATCTTTTTTAGTTACGTTATGCTATACATGAAATAAAATAACTATTCACTCGAAGAATAGCCGAATGACTATGATCGGCATTACCGACTAGTCGGCCTACTAATCGGCAATTTGGGCACCGACTAGTCGGCTAGTCGGCCCATCTCTAATAATAATAATCAAGTTATAATCTTACACAAATCTACCAATCGCTCTACCTAGCTCAATTTAGGCTTGAGTTGTTGCAGGCAGTTAAAGTTAATATTTTCTTGGTGGGATAAGCTGCCTTCTTAGGTTTTCCCAAGGAGTAAGTAGCCTATGGCACATGAGGTCGAAAAATGCTCGAGTGGAGACCACGATTTGGCAACCGTAGCTTAGGATGCCCATGCCCACCCACAAGATAGACAAGATAGACAAACGACATTATGAAGATCGACAGGTGACGCTGAATGCTGGTTGCTGTAACCGGTGTATGGGGAGGCCTATGTTCAGCAGTGGATGTCTTATAGCTGAAATGATGATGACGATAAAGTAGTTAAAAAAAATTGTGTAGATGGAACTACTGTATGGTAATGGGACTATATTAACTAATTTTTCTGCCCTCGGCCGGCAAACACCACATTGCCGGCCGCTGCGCTAAACTAAGTTGTCGCCTGCTGGCTCCGTTGAGCAGAAAAATAGTATACACACCTCGGCCGTTAAATGGGTAAGCCTCAGATCACATATTTGTCGGTCTCGGCTTCGCCTCGGCCTACAATTACACGTCATCCAAGCCATTTCCCACTTTAACGGCCTCGGCATGTAATCTACTATTTCACTATAATTTACTCGACTAGCTTGACAGATGTATGCTGTCTTTTCTGGGATGTTCGATGTAACCCTACTGTTTGTGTGAAAAATACCCTCCGCATTACGGTGTATAGCGGCAGTATCCTACAATGTATCAATAAACGCACAGAATAAATCAACTGTTGTTGTTTGACGAATTTTGTACGTAAATTTATATTGATATATTCAACAGGATGTTGCAACACTTAAATACGAGAGAGACAAGGCTACTACGAAGCTGAATGACCTGCTAGCGGTCCGCAAGACCCAAGAAAGTCTCATTCACAGGCTGCAAAAACGGCTTCTACTGGTTACCAGAGAGCGAGACAGCTACAGGTAATACATGACATTATTACATATAGGTACGCCAACTTTGGATACTTGCTTGGTTTGAATTGAACTTATAGATAAGAATCTGCAGCGTATAAAAGATCGACCAATTTGTATGTATTATGTTTTTTAGCGTTCCTATGGAAAGAGAAAAGAGAACACATGTTATGAATTTCTGGTTCTACTTCTGACTTCTGAGTCGCCATCAGATATATCGTAGCGTCCGGAGCGTTCAAAAATATCTGAACACGCCTTAATTACCGTAACGATAGAGGCGTATTATAGTATTTTATGCAACCGTTGTTTAAGAGAGGTCAAAAAAGGTGAGTAGCGTGGGTAACAATTTGAGGCGAATTGTTATTAAAGACGCCACGAGCATTTTTTGACTCAGTTAAACAATGTTGCATACAGTACTTTTTCTACGTCCACACACTTATTTTTAAAATAAAATTGTAAATTTGAAAAATATTCTTAGTCTAACAAAATTTTATTAATAATCAAGGTCGGGCGTGGGTAGGCCCCCCACAAGGCGGACTGATGACCTGGTGAAGGTCACAGGAGTCCGCTGGATGTGGGTGGCACAGGGCCCGTCATTGTGGCAATCTTTGGGGGAGGCCTATGTTCAGCAGTGGACAGTGGTATTTCGGCTGATATGATGATGAAGGTCGGGCGGGAGACGTCAAAATTAAAAAAGAAAGCTCCTCTATGGTTTACTATTCATCAAGGCAGTATGGCTTAGTGCTTTCGCCTGTCCACAAAAAAACTTCATCTGAAATGACATTGAAAATTATGTTGACAACCATGTATTTCATTACTATACTACTTCTTGTATACACGAGGTGTCTTAAAATCCAATAAAATATTTTAAAATAAAAATTAAACCGCCTTCAAAAATTAACCCAAACTAAAAAGTAAAAAATAATTTTAGTTCCTACTTCTTAGGATTTCCTACCCAAACCTTTAAACCTTTTACCCTATTCATTGAAATAAAATATTATGGCTAGGTATCCTACAGATTTCTTAGAAGTCGGTGCCAAGTGCCGCCGATTATGTTTTTATCAACAGAATGATCTACCCCAGTCATTTTGATGAAAACATAACCGGAGTGACAGTAAGTTACAAAGCTCTATCGAATACAATCATATGTGAACATATTTGGCTTGGCACCGACTTCTAAGAAATCTGTAGGATACCTAGCCATAATATTTTATTTCAATGAATAGGGTAAAAGGTTTAAAGGTTTGGGTAGGAAATCCTAAGAAGTAGGAACTAAAATTATTTTTTACTTTTTAGTTTGGGTTAATTTTTGAAGGCGGTTTAATTTTTATTTTAAAATATTTTATTTTTTGCTTTTTAGTAGTGTAAAATCGTTATTTAGTGTGCTCTAAATATTTATAATTAGAATATACTGCACTATAATAGGACAGAAAATCTGAATCTATATTATTTAAAGAATCACTAACCGCTAACCAACATGTCATAACTACTAAGCAAACACTTGAATAGATCTCGAAAATGTATGACAGTTATATTCAAAGAATTATCCTCCAACTCCTAATCGTTAAGGAGTTATACCTTTCGTCATCAGCTCACCAACATGAGACTATGACCACCTAAAAGCAAATATTCAAATAGCTTCCAAAATACATGAACTATGTTATATTTAAAGAATTACCCCCAACTCCTAATCTCTAAGGAGTTGTACCTTTCATCATCAGCTCACCAATATGAAAGGATGACCACCTAAAGGTAAATACTCAAATAGCTTCCAAAATACACAAAATATGTTATACTTAAAGAATTATCCCCCAACTCCTAATTGCTAAGGAAATGTACCTTCCATCATCAGATCACCAACTTAAAACGTGCATGACTAGACGCAAATACTTGATTAATCTTCGAAAATAAATGAAAAATGTCATGTGTGCCTACAACATTTGAAGAGTTCCCTCGATTTCTCTAAGATTCCATCATCAGATCTGAATTCGGTGACAATGGAACTAACTAGAAGGTATACCCTTTCAAACAAAAAAAGAAGTTTTCAAATCGGTCCACGCGTCTTCGAGTAATCGGGGAACATATATAAAAAAAAAGATTTCGACGAATTGTAAACCTCCTCCTTTTTGAAGTCGGTTAATAATTTCAAAGGTTATAGGTAACAGCTTTAGCATGCCTATATTATTTAAAGAATCACTAACCGCTAACCAACATGTCATAGCTTACTAAGCAAACACTTGAATACATCTCGAAAATGTATGACAGTTGAACATTCAAAGAATTATCCTCCAACTCCTAATCGTTAAGGAGTTATACCTTTCATCATCAGCTCACCAACATGACACTATGACCACCTAAAGGCAAATACTCAAATAGCTTCCAAAATACATGAACTATGTTATATTTAAAGAATTATCCCCCAACTCCTAAACTCTAAGGAGTTGTACCTTCCATCATCAGCTCACCGACATGAAAGGATGACCACCTAAACGCAAATACTCGAACAGCTTCCAAAGTACATGAAATATGTTATATTTAAAGAATTGTCCCCCAACTCCTAATCTCTAAGGAGTTGTACCTTTCATCATCAGCTCACCAACATGAAAGGATGACCACCTAAAGGCAAATACTCAAATAGCTTCCAAAATACACGAACTATGTTATACTTAAAGAATTATCCCCCAACTCCTAATTGCTAAGGAGTTGTACCTTCCATCATCAGATCACCAACTTAAAACGTTCATGACTAGAGGCAAATACTTGATTAGCCTTCGAAAATAAATGAAAAATGTCATGTGTGCCTACAACATTTGAAGAGTTCCCTCGATTTCTCCAGGATCCCATCATCAGATCTGGATTCGGTGACAATGGGACCAACTAGAAGGTATACCCTTTCAAACAAAAAAAGAATTTTTCAAATCGGTCCACGCGTCTTCGAGTAATCGGGGAACATACATAAAAAAAAAAAAAGATTTCGACGAATTGTTAACCTCCTCCTTTTTGAAGTCGGTTAAAAACGCACTGTGTGTTTGAACGAATTCGTTTATACGGAATAGACATTATAGACTTGTCTTGACATTTATAAGGTTGGGGCTTAAAGGTGTGTTCACGACCCTGTAAATGACAAATAAATGTATGGGAGTAGAAAATATATTTTTGAGCGCTCCTAACGCTACGATATATCTGATGGCGACTGTTCACTACTCTTTACTGGTATAACAGCTTTTCTGATTCCTCCCTCATAGGCGAGTAATCCGCCCAAGCAAATCAGTTATATGTTCGTTTGACAACAAAAGTGCGTAGTTTAGTATTTTGAGGAATTTGAGGCGTATTATTGCTTGAACGCCAGGGGCGTAGCTACTGCCGTATCAATTATACGGGGCCCCCGGGCTACGGGGGGCCCCAAAGTGTGTAAGGAAAAAGAATAAAAACTAGAATAAAAAAATTTATACGGGGCCCCGACAAGGCACGCTACGCCACTGTTGAACGCCTAGTCGTGTGTGGCCCTAATGTCTAACACAGTGTTTATTTCTCGCAGGCAACAACTAGACTGCTACGAAAAGGAGCTAACAGTGACGCTGACAGGAGAAACGGGCACAGGCAGCGCTGCGTTACTCTCCGCCCGCGTCGAACAACTAGAGCGCGCGCTGCAGGGCTACCGAGACCTGCTCGCCATGCACGACCAGAGCTCGCACGCTGCAGGTGACACTAGTAGCTACACTACGAGCTAACAGTGACGCTGACAGAAACGGGCACAGGCAGCGCTGCGTTACTCTCCGCCCGCGTCGAACAACTAGAGCGCGCGCTGCAGGGCTACCGAGACCTGCTCGCCATGCACGACCAGAGCTCGCACGCTGCAGGTGACACTAGTAGCTACACTACGAGCTAACAGTGACGCTGACAGAAACGGGCACAGGCAGCGCTGCGTTACTCTCCGCCCGCGTCGAACAACTAGAGCGCGCGCTGCAGGGCTACCGAGACCTGCTCGCCATGCACGACCAGAGCTCGCACGCTGCAGGTGACACTAGTAGCTACACTACGAGCTAACAGTGACGCTGACAGAAACGGGCACAGGCAGCGCTGCGTTACTCTCCGCCCGCGTCGAACAACTAGAGCGCGCGCTGCAGGGCTACCGAGACCTGCTCGCCATGCACGACCAGAGCTCGCACGCTGCAGGTGACACTAGTAGCTACACTACGAGCTAACAGTGACGCTGACAGAAACGGGCACAGGCAGCGCTGCGTTACTCTCCGCCCGCGTCGAACAACTAGAGCGCGCGCTGCAGGGCTACCGAGACCTGCTCGCCATGCACGACCAGAGCTCGCACGCTGCAGGTGACACTAGTAGCTACACTACGAGCTAACAGTGACGCTGACAGAAACGGGCACAGGCAGCGCTGCGTTACTCTCCGCCCGCGTCGAACAACTAGAGCGCGCGCTGCAGGGCTACCGAGACCTGCTCGCCATGCACGACCAGAGCTCGCACGCTGCAGGTGACACTAGTAGCTACACTACGAGCTAACAGTGACGCTGACAGAAACGGGCACAGGCAGCGCTGCGTTACTCTCCGCCCGCGTCGAACAACTAGAGCGCGCGCTGCAGGGCTACCGAGACCTGCTCGCCATGCACGACCAGAGCTCGCACGCTGCAGGTGACACTAGTAGCTACACTACGAGCTAACAGTGACGCTGACAGAAACGGGCACAGGCAGCGCTGCGTTACTCTCCGGCGTCGAACAACTAGAGCGCGCGCTGCAGGGCTACCGAGACCTGCTCGCCATGCACGACCAGAGCTCGCACGCTGCAGGTGACACTAGTAGCTACACTACGAGCTAACAGTGACGCTGACAGAAACGGGCACAGGCAGCGCTGCGTTACTCTCCGCCCGCGTCGAACAACTAGAGCGCGCGCTGCAGGGCTACCGAGACCTGCTCGCCATGCACGACCAGAGCTCGCACGCTGCAGGTGACACTAGTAGCTACACTACGAGCTAACAGTGACGCTGACAGAAACGGGCACAGGCAGCGCTGCGTTACTCTCCGGCGTCGAACAACTAGAGCGCGCGCTGCAGGGCTACCGAGACCTGCTCGCCATGCACGACCAGAGCTCGCACGCTGCAGGTGACACTAGTAGCTACACTACGAGCTAACAGTGACGCTGACAGAAACGGGCACAGGCAGCGCTGCGTTACTCTCCGGCGTCGAACAACTAGAGCGCGCGCTGCAGGGCTACCGAGACCTGCTCGCCATGCACGACCAGAGCTCGCACGCTGCAGGTGACACTAGTAGCTACACTACGAGCTAACAGTGACGCTGACAGAAACGGGCACAGGCAGCGCTGCGTTACTCTCCGGCGTCGAACAACTAGAGCGCGCGCTGCAGGGCTACCGAGACCTGCTCGCCATGCACGACCAGAGCTCGCACGCTGCAGGTGACACTAGTAGCTACACTACGAGCTAACAGTGACGCTGACAGAAACGGGCACAGGCAGCGCTGCGTTACTCTCCGCCCGCGTCGAACAACTAGAGCGCGCGCTGCAGGGCTACCGAGACCTGCTCGCCATGCACGACCAGAGCTCGCACGCTGCAGGTGACACTAGTAGCTACACTACGAGCTAACAGTGACGCAGACAGAAACGGGCACAGGCAGCGCTGCGTTACTCTCCGGCGTCGAACAACTAGAGCGCGCGCTGCAGGGCTACCGAGACCTGCTCGCCATGCACGACCAGAGCTCGCACGCTGCAGGTGACACTAGTAGCTACACTACGAGCTAACAGTGACGCAGACAGAAACGGGCACAGGCAGCGCTGCGTTACTCTCCGGCGTCGAACAACTAGAGCGCGCGCTGCAGGGCTACCGAGACCTGCTCGCCATGCACGACCAGAGCTCGCACGCTGCAGGTGACACTAGTAGCTACACTACGAGCTAACAGTGACGCTGACAGAAACGGGCACAGGCAGCGCTGCGTTACTCTCCGCCCGCGTCGAACAACTAGAGCGCGCGCTGCAGGGCTACCGAGACCTGCTCGCCATGCACGACCAGAGCTCGCACGCTGCAGGTGACACTAGTAGCTACACTACGAGCTAACAGTGACGCTGACAGAAACGGGCACAGGCAGCGCTGCGTTACTCTCCGGCGTCGAACAACTAGAGCGCGCGCTGCAGGGCTACCGAGACCTGCTCGCCATGCACGACCAGAGCTCGCACGCTGCAGGTGACACTAGTAGCTACACTACGAGCTAACAGTGACGCAGACAGAAACGGGCACAGGCAGCGCTGCGTTACTCTCCGCCCGCGTCGAACAACTAGAGCGCGCGTTGCAGCCATTGGCCTGATGATAAGACAAAGAGTTATTAAAAAGGCTTAGTTGACTGTTGATAATTGTTTGATGACTGAGGAGTTGGAGTTACATCCATCATCCACAAATTATTTTTTTTTTTTTTCAATTTTTAATCAATAATTACCTGCTCACAGTGGTGGAAGGGCTGAGAGCGGACGTGAGCAAGTACCGCGACGAGGCGGAGGCGGCGCGACGCGACGCCAGCAAGCTACGCACGCAGCGGGACAACCTGCAGCAGCAACTAGAGAGGCTCAGCGCGCCTTCTACTAAGGTGAGCTGCCACAGTGGACCGAGAGCGGACGTGAGCAAGTACCGCGACGAGGCGGGACAACCTGCAGCAACTAGAGAGGCTCAGCGCGCCTTCTACTAAGGTGAGCTGCCACAGTGGACCGAGAGCGGACGTGAGCAAGTACCGCGACGAGGCGGGACAACCTGCAGCAACTAGAGAGGCTCAGCGCGCCTTCTACTAAGGTGAGCTGCCACAGTGGACCGAGAGCGGACGTGAGCAAGTACCGCGACGAGGCGGGACAACCTGCAGCAGCAACTAGAGAGGCTCAGCGCGCCTTCTACTAAGGTGAGCTGCCACAGTGACCGAGAGCGGACGTGAGCAAGTACCGCGACGAGGCGGGACAACCTGCAGCAACTAGAGAGGCTCAGCGCGCCTTCTACTAAGGTGAGCTGCCACAGTGGACCGAGAGCGGACGTGAGCAAGTACCGCGACGAGGCGGGACAACCTGCAGCAACTAGAGAGGCTCAGCGCGCCTTCTACTAAGGTGAGCTGCCACAGTGGACCGAGAGCGGACGTGAGCAAGTACCGCGACGAGGCGGGACAACCTGCAGCAACTAGAGAGGCTCAGCGCGCCTTCTACTAAGGTGAGCACCACAGTGGACCGAGAGCGGACGTGAGCAAGTACCGCGACGAGGCGGGACAACCTGCAGCAACTAGAGAGGCTCAGCGCGCCTTCTACTAAGGTGAGCTGCCACAGTGACCGAGAGCGGACGTGAGCAAGTACCGCGACGAGGCGGGACAACCTGCAGCAACTAGAGAGGCTCAGCGCGCCTTCTACTAAGGTGAGCACCACAGTGGACCGAGAGCGGACGTGAGCAAGTACCGCGACGAGGCGGGACAACCTGCAGCAACTAGAGAGGCTCAGCGCGCCTTCTACTAAGGTGAGCACCACAGTGGACCGAGAGCGGACGTGAGCAAGTACCGCGACGAGGCGGGACAACCTGCAGCAACTAGAGAGGCTCAGCGCGCCTTCTACTAAGGTGAGCACCACAGTGGACCGAGAGCGGACGTGAGCAAGTACCGCGACGAGGCGGGACAACCTGCAGCAACTAGAGAGGCTCAGCGCGCCTTCTACTAAGGTGAGCACCACAGTGGACCGAGAGCGGACGTGAGCAAGTACCGCGACGAGGCGGGACAACCTGCAGCAACTAGAGAGGCTCAGCGCGCCTTCTACTAAGGTGAGCACCACAGTGGACCGAGAGCGGACGTGAGCAAGTACCGCGACGAGGCGGGACAACCTGCAGCAACTAGAGAGGCTCAGCGCGCCTTCTACTAAGGTGAGCACCACAGTGGACCGAGAGCGGACGTGAGCAAGTACCGCGACGAGGCGGGACAACCTGCAGCAACTAGAGAGGCTCAGCGCGCCTTCTACTAAGGTGAGCACCACAGTGGACCGAGAGCGGACGTGAGCAAGTACCGCGACGAGGCGGGACAACCTGCAGCAACTAGAGAGGCTCAGCGCGCCTTCTACTAAGGTGAGCTGCCACAGTGGACCGAGAGCGGACGTGAGCAAGTACCGCGACGAGGCGGGACAACCTGCAGCAACTAGAGAGGCTCAGCGCGCCTTCTACTAAGGTGAGCACCACAGTGGACCGAGAGCGGACGTGAGCAAGTACCGCGACGAGGCGGGACAACCTGCAGCAACTAGAGAGGCTCAGCGCGCCTTCTACTAAGGTGAGCACCACAGTGGACCGAGAGCGGACGTGAGCAAGTACCGCGACGAGGCGGGACAACCTGCAGCAACTAGAGAGGCTCAGCGCGCCTTCTACTAAGGTGAGCACCACAGTGGACCGAGAGCGGACGTGAGCAAGTACCGCGACGAGGCGGGACAACCTGCAGCAACTAGAGAGGCTCAGCGCGCCTTCTACTAAGGTGAGCTGCCACAGTGGACCGAGAGCGGACGTGAGCAAGTACCGCGACGAGGCGGGACAACCTGCAGCAACTAGAGAGGCTCAGCGCGCCTTCTACTAAGGTGAGCACCACAGTGGACCGAGAGCGGACGTGAGCAAGTACCGCGACGAGGCGGGACAACCTGCAGCAACTAGAGAGGCTCAGCGCGCCTTCTACTAAGGTGAGCACCACAGTGGACCGAGAGCGGACGTGAGCAAGTACCGCGACGAGGCGGGACAACCTGCAGCAACTAGAGAGGCTCAGCGCGCCTTCTACTAAGGTGAGCTGCCACAGTGGACCGAGAGCGGACGTGAGCAAGTACCGCGACGAGGCGGGACAACCTGCAGCAACTAGAGAGGCTCAGCGCGCCTTCTACTAAGGTGAGCACCACAGTGGACCGAGAGCGGACGTGAGCAAGTACCGCGACGAGGCGGGACAACCTGCAGCAACTAGAGAGGCTCAGCGCGCCTTCTACTAAGGTGAGCACCACAGTGGACCGAGAGCGGACGTGAGCAAGTACCGCGACGAGGCGGGACAACCTGCAGCAACTAGAGAGGCTCAGCGCGCCTTCTACTAAGGTGAGCTGCCACAGTGGACCGAGAGCGGACGTGAGCAAGTACCGCGACGAGGCGGGACAACCTGCAGCAACTAGAGAGGCTCAGCGCGCCTTCTACTAAGGTGAGCACCACAGTGGACCGAGAGCGGACGTGAGCAAGTACCGCGACGAGGCGGGACAACCTGCAGCAACTAGAGAGGCTCAGCGCGCCTTCTACTAAGGTGAGCACCACAGTGGACCGAGAGCGGACGTGAGCAAGTACCGCGACGAGGCGGGACAACCTGCAGCAACTAGAGAGGCTCAGCGCGCCTTCTACTAAGGTGAGCACCACAGTGGACCGAGAGCGGACGTGAGCAAGTACCGCGACGAGGCGGGACAACCTGCAGCAACTAGAGAGGCTCAGCGCGCCTTCTACTAAGGTGAGCTGCCACAGTGGACCGAGAGCGGACGTGAGCAAGTACCGCGACGAGGCGGGACAACCTGCAGCAGCAACTAGAGAGGCTCAGCGCGCCTTCTACTAAGGTGAGCTGCCACAGTGGACCGAGACCCGACGTGAGCAAGTACCGCATACACACTCTGCATCACCCCATAATGTATCACTCCACTGCTACAAAGGCCTCCCTAATTACCATTGCATACGGACGCATTAGGAGGTAAATTACCGTAATCGCCAGGCTGCAGCCCAGCGCTTTGGGCAAGCGTAGTAATATGTTATGATGATGCTGCCGACGATGATGCTGCCCATCATCAATGTTCAATAAATTACTGATCAGTAACACCGATGTGTTACGACACCCACGGAAAGAGTTGGAGTAGTGACAAATGTGTTCTTACTGCCTCGTCACCACGCGGCGAACATAACCACTCACTTGCTTTCAAATGTGGCTACGGGCTGTGACTCATATTTTACAAGGGAGTAGAGCAAGTAAGTGTATAAATTCAAATTCCACAAATAAACACGCAATAAACAGCCTCTGCAATTTCTTTAAATTATATCATGTTGCAAATTGTTTCAGGTGATACATTTAGCTGATAACCCTGCCGCTATTGCCCATAAACAAGTTCAGGGTGACCTAGAAGCAGCTAATAAAGAGGTATATATAAGCTTGAACTCGCTAAATTAATCTACCACATAGTTCTATACTATAACCAAAACAACTAAATGCAAAACTACCTTAATATTTTTGGCTTCATCTAGACGGAACTCGTCGATACTTATTAAATTTTTGCCTTGCATCAATATCGCATTGCGCTGTCGCCATTACGATATTGATGCACGTGCACGTCACGTGACCGAGTGGCAGAGTTTAGTTTGACAAACCAGTTTGTCAGTTAGTAGGAACCAGAAAAAGAATATCCATCCATTTTGGGGTGGCATGGCCCGTATGATTGTCTCTGACTATGCATGAAAGAGAGAAATCCGGGCTAAACTATGTAAGTATATAAGAAAAAATATTGTTCTATTATTAAGATCCGTATTTGTTATTTAGATAGAGAAGTTGAAGGCGGCATTACGTGAAGGCGGGTCTCGCGGCAATCCGGAAGAACTTGCACAAATGAGGCAGCAGCTCGAAAACAGCCAGATCAAACTGCAAAGGTATAAACTATCCCCCTTATTCATAAACGTTTGTTAACTTAACAAACCGCTAATAATTGTTTGTCCCTTTTGCTCTTATGGAAACATTGTTAAGACCGAAAGGGACAAACAATTATTAGCGGCTTGTTAAGTTAACAAACGTTTATGAATAAGGGGGTATATTACTTACAGTACGATAGGGAACAATTCAGATTTACTTTATAAATAGGGTATGTAATTCTGAAGCTAAGCTCTGAAATGGAATTCGAGATCAAAAATGTAAACAATCTATGACAATGACATGACATTACAAAGTCAATGTTAAAGTGACATTCTAGGGGTATAAAACGTTTTATATCGAATGTAGTTTTTAACATCTTTGAAAATTAACGTCGCATTTTGAGATTGGTTTTTTATTTTATTTTATTTAACACTTCACTTACAACTATCCTTACAGGTACTAAACCTAAGACAATGTTTTATGTGTAGATGTAGATACGCGAAAGTCAAAGTATGTTCGATACACAAAGTATCACAATCGTTTACATACTTTTGGATTTTTGGTCGACGGTTCCTGATTACAAAAATAAAACCTAGAAAATTTGCTAGAATGATGTAAATAATCAACATAATCAATGTTTGAAAACGAATGTCGTGTTACTTTAATTTTTAGGATAGTCGGGGAACGAATTCCAGTCTTCATCTTAGTTACGATCGAATCCATTTCGATTAAAATATGAAAATGGTTGATTTGTAGGTAAAAATACTAAAATCTGTATTAATGTACTTTGTAATGCTAAATTTTAGGAGTTTTCATGAATTCATAAAACAGTCATTTGGTGCACCTTCTTGTTTTGATTTTTGAAGTACATAGTTATAAATGCGAACCCTCTTAAATGGTTCTTAGTATAGTTACCGTATTAAATTACGAATAAACTAGTTCTTGTTATAACTACGAACCAAATGTTTAAGATTTCTTATCATTGCCAGTGGTATAAATTAAACACCTTACATTTTATTAAAAGTTGCGAAATATATCACTAAAAAAATATTTATTTCGCTTAATGTTTTGTATTAAAAATTAGTAAAATATTTAAAGATTCTACGTACCGTCAGTGACGGTAAATACGCATTTTTTATAAGTACTTGAATGATTTTAGATTACTCCCCTCTCGTGATTATTTTTTTGTGGTGGTATCCCATTTGTTTACATTTTTGATCTCCAATTCGATTTCACACCTTAGTAGTTCTGAAGTACGTATTTTATAGCTTGACCAAAAAAACGGCGCGAAATGTAAATTTTCTATAGGAGGCCAGCCAAAACTTTGATCTACTTTTATATTGTTAGCCCTTTTCTGTTGATAAGGTGATTTCACAGATTAAACTTATCAAAATATTCCCTACATTTTGAATAGTTCTGGTAGCGCATCTGTCTTTAGAATATTACGCTGCAGAATACACACCTGTTGTGACTAGTTATTTGATTCACGTTGCAGGCTAATTACGCGTGAAAGGTACCGTTATGTTTGGTATTATGGTTGTAATTAGGCAACGTATCTTGCCAAGTTGTTATAGCTATGCCATGCAGTAGTATAGTAACTGTAAGTATATGTGTGTGTGTGCCTTTAACCCTTTGACCATTTGACAGCTCTATTAAAGCATTCAATTTTGAACCTTACGTAATTATAAATTGCTTTGTATTTGTTTTTTATATCATGGAAATTATGTTTCCTATACAAATTTAAGGATTATACTATGTTTGATAAATCAGTATGTTGAATGTGAATGATACCTGATAAACTCCTAATTTAAAAGTTCACAAGACCAGTGCATATGCATTGGAGCGAACAAGGTTGCTATTAAAATAGAAATAGAACTCTATTATCAAGTCGATACGAGGCATCTTGAGATAATTATGAGTTCCAGATAATTTAATAGGCATGATGACTGGCAATTCAAATCAGCATCTTTTTTCGAACTGTCAAAACGATGGAATTTTATATGTAATACACAAAAGTGACGTCACGTTTGAGTACTGCCAAATTACCAACTCTTTTAAGTTCTTTTCAATTTATTAAATAGAAGTTCTATACAAAAATTACTGCAATCTACATCTTAGTAATACTTTTTTGGTGTATTATGTCGTGCATAATGTGAAATAATTAATTTTAACTACAGTTATCATCCCTATTGTAAGGTTGGCACTAAATATTTCATTACAAAATATGCCTCGGACATACATTTTGAAATGTATGCATGACGCATGACATGCAGTGTACTCGTGCAATAGAAAGTGACTTGAAATGGAGGATTTATATGTTTGTTATTGCCCACGGCAGGGGCGAATCGGAGGCGGCCACAACGGTGGACCCTAACGGTACTTAGACTGATACCAACGTAGATTTAGAATTGCTGATGCAGACTTCTTTTGGGCTCATGCTTATATGTTTATTGTTTAGCCAGTTAAGGCAGTTGAGTATGAGAAAGTATGCGCCATTAAATGTTAAACGCTTACGTTGTTTATCTGGATATTTGCAAATTTATTTGTATGAAGGTTTTATCTCCTTGGGCATACAGCTCCATAGTTTAGATAAAAAAAATCCGCTGCTAAACATGTTTTATTAGCTATAGATACTTTCTCATTAACATTGCTGATGCAGGACTTCTTTTTGGGCTCATGCTTATATGTTTATTGTTTTAGCCAGTTAAGGCAGTTGAGTATGAGAAAAGTATGCGCCATTAAATGTTAAACGCTTACGTTGTTTTTATCTGGATATTTGCAAATTTATTTGTATGAAGGTTTTTTATCTCCTTGGGGCATACAGCTCCATAGTTTTAGATAAAAAAAAAATCCGCTGCTAAAACATGTTTTATTAGCTATAAAATTAGACATACTTTCTCATTAACATAAAACTTTATGTTACCTACTATTAATATATGTTACATCTAACTAATCCATAAATAATCCCTTTGTCATCGATTGTATTTTCACGGAAACATTCGAATTAAAGTTTTGATTTGATTACTTCGATTACTATTGTTTAAAAATATTGTGACAACAATTTCTGAGTTTTCGGGCTTTTCCGTATAGATGCGATGGCAAAAGCTTATGCTGCATCTGTTTAGATCATCTGTTATCATGTAATTAGAAATACTACTTTTAAATCTCTTTTCTTACTTTCGTTGCTTGCAGTTGTAAAACTTTAATATCACATATACACCGTGTATTTTTTTTGAATTCCGAAGCTTATTTTAGATTAAATATAATTAATTTTCTCTAATAAAACTAGTGTCCTTAAACTGTTTACTGAGTTATTACGAAAAAAAAGTTTTAATGACCGAAACAAGTGTGTTGTAAACCTTTATTACATCCTAATGTTTACTTATTTTTGGACATTTTGCTGTCCAGTCATCTGAAATTAAACTTTTTGTGTTTTTCTTAAGGTTTCTCTCACACTTACCATTTCATTTTATTATTATTTAACGAAAAAAAAAAATTTTTTTTTTTCTAGTTCGACTAAAAAGCTATATACCAGGGTCCCCCGTTTTTATAAAAGTTACAAGTTTACAGGTTTACAAGTGTTACAGGTTTACAGGAAACCTGTAATGCACTATGAAACTATTACAGGTGTTTTTATAAATACACACAAAAAATTTACAATTGTAAACGAAACCATGGTAAAATCTCGATTACAAGTAACAATCTACAGGCGTGACGGGACATCACTATTTAAAAAACAAAAAAAACTGAACATAAATAATCGTATCCACAGATTATGTATGTTTTATTTTTGATGGAAAAATCAGCCCTACTACCGCGAAATTCAAAAATTCGTAAAATTCGAAGATTTTTTCGCCGTAAACTCCAACGAAGGCTTCATTAAAAGTGAGAGAGGACAAATCCTCGAAAATTTGCGAAAAAACGCAGTGGGGGCCGCAGAAACAAAAACGATGAGAGAGATGTTTCTAAATTTTGTGTGGAGTTCATTCGCTCTTTGAAGTCGTACGGTGGTCCGACTCCGAAAAGTCCCAAAATTTATTAGGAAGCTGAAAACAGTCCTCGGTCAAACGCTATCGGGGTTACAGTCAAGGGAATAAATATAATAATATATACAACTTTAGACCTTATGCTCCAGACATAAGTAAAAAAAGTGTAGTCATAGTCAGCGGCCCTACCGCAAAACTCGAAAAAATCCGCAAAATTTCGATTATTTTTTCTCTTTCACTCTAATATCGCCTTGTTAGAAGTGACAAAGAAAAAAAATCGTCCGTTTTTGCGGTTTTTCGGGAGTTTCGTGGTAGTTGGCCAAAAACTATGAAAAACTATGAAAGAATCTCTCAGAAAAGCGGAATAATTTTCAACAGTATTACGAGCAAAACGTCCTGTAGCACACGAAATAAAACTGGGAAAAATTGCACTTGTAGTTTGCGGTTACAGGCCTCAAGGACGTACGTCAGTTTTTTTGTTACAAGTCCTACCACACCTACCACTTGTTTATTTTACAATATTTTTTATAAAAACCACTTGTTCGATTACGAGTTTAAAAACTATTAAAACTCCTGTATTTTTTGTCTATGGCTGAGCTACAGGCACTTGTACCTGTAAACTTGTAAAAATTGTAAACATAGTTACTTTTATAAAAACGCAAAATTGTAAAAAAACGGGGGCAAGTGTTTGCCAGTAAAACGCTTGTAAAAATTGTAACTTGTAAACTTTATAAAAACGGGGACCCAGGTAGCACCAATTAAACGTACCAAGCAGGCCTGTTTAAATTTTAATGGAATTAAAAAAAAAAAACACGGTGTATAGATAATCAATCTTTATCATTATGCTGGTGGCACATTTAGACGTAACCTGTAAAAAAAAAATGATTAGGACTTATTGTACGGATTTTGAAAGTACAGTAGGTACATTTTCGTTGAACTATTATTCTAACGCAATATCAAAAAGCATCGTTCATCCAAAATTTACGCATACACTTTCGGCATTCCCACCGCTTGCGAGTAAGTGATGAGCTATCGGCTATAGAGACGAACCAAACATTAGCTCCCGTGTAAACAATTTTTTTATTGTATTCTAGACATCAAACTTGCTATTCGGCTTGTTCCCAACGCTAACCCAATACTTTTTAGAAACTTCTGCCTTCCCCTTGAATTATCGTCGCAAATGTATGCAGGTTTCCTCACGATGTTTTCCTTAACCGTAAATTACTTAATAACGAAACACGACTCTTACTCGCTCAGCGACGGGACCGACCAGTGCCTTGTGATGTTCAATTTAATGTTTAATGTAGCCTTTAGACTTAGTCGTTATTATCCTTTGAAATAAAACTGGCCTATATGAACTTGTCTAACTTACACTTGACATTAATGTTTCCAGAATGAAGGAAGAGTTCACATCATCGGCGCAGGAGTACAGGGACGTGTGTTACATGTTACTGGGCTACAAAGTCGACAGAACTGGACACAAAAAAATTATAGGCAAGTAAAAATTAATCTGACCGAAAGAATACATTTGTCACACCCCTACTCCTCCTGCGGGTGTCGCCAGAGTCGGACTAAGAGATTGAAGTGTCCACTGACCATTATTTGATAAAAAGATTGATGAAGGGGCAACAGGCGTCCATCATAGTGGGACACATTACTGCGATCGCCAAATCCGCTTACCGTGGGGATTATGGGCATATGATATATATGTTGAAATGTAGGCTAAAAGCCTACTTTCCCCACTTGTAACGTAAATAACTAATGTACTTGTCCAGTTTCATTTAGGGTTTCATTCAGTGTTAGTATAATTTTAAATGATTTTTTATTTCACTCTAGTATTGGATGCCAAGATACAATGATGTGTTTGGAGCCTTGTTTACTCATTATCAACTATGGAATATAAACCTTAGTTTCCAAATACCAAAAACTTATAATAGTAACTTGACTTAACAACCATTTTCTTTTCAGAATATCAAACATGTACGCAGAATCCGCGGAAGAATATCTCACATTTACTCTATGCGATGACGGAATAGAGATGGTACACACAGAATACTCCGCAACTTTAGAAGACCTGGTGGAGCTACATCTGCACCACCACAGATCTATACCCATGTTCCTCAGTGCACTAACTTTAGAGCTGTTCACGAGAACCACTATGCAGCAGGATGTTGAAGAATCGGACTGATAAGCGGTAAAAATAGTTTACTCTGTATAAATAAGTGGGGTGATTGTATTGATTGAGATATGATGCATTCTACGAAAAAGTCCACCGATGTCCCGTACAAACGCGGATTTCGTCAAAACTGTAGGTATATGGATTCTCTTTCGTGACCAGGATGCTTGAGACAAGTTGCCAATCGCTAGCGCCTAGTAGCGTATCGTAGTTTTTCCCTCTCTGTCCAGTCTTTTCTTATTAGTGCGACAAAGGACAGTTAGCTTGCCTTTCGCTTACGATTGACGATTAAGCGTTAGCGATTGGCAACTTGTCTAAGCACCCAGAGGAGTTAAAAATTGCACAAAAACATATATATTAACTAATAACTCTGAAGAAAACTATAATTATCGGAATATACACGCGTTTGTACGGACTAGACTGGAATGCTCCATATTATGTGCATGTGAAGTGCAAAATATTGTAAATGTTAAGTGATATGTAGGTAGGGACACTGCGACTAACCAACCAAAATATAGCATAAAACAAATTCATTACATGTCTTGATGTTTTGATAACACTCATAAATTACCGAGGACAGAATTCCAATTATATCAAAACGTAATAAACACATAGTGTCAGGGTGTTTTTAAGCAAAATTTTACTTTATGCTAGATTTTGATTGAGACAGGTGATAGTGGTTGTATTGTACATTTATAAAGACAATTTTTTACATTCTAAACATCTCCGTAATTTGCTGTTTCATATCAAATCTTCCAAAGTTGGTAAACATAATGTGCTGTTTCTAAATAATAAGTAAACCGGTGAAATAACATTCAACATGTTACACTAAAATTCACATAGATGTTAAACACATTATTAGGTATATAACAAACAAAAATGATACAGCTATGCTAATAAATAAACACAAAGTATAGTGAATTGATTGTTATTATGCTAATATCTGTGTAAGTTTAGTGCGGGAATTATTAGGATCAGGAGTATGATCTAACTATACATTAATATGATAGATAACAAACAAATATCAAATCAGTATCAGTTATATTATTATCCTTGAAAAGTATGTGATTAATTTATGTAAGCTAGAATTTAAGATTGTGATTTAAATGTGTACTTTAACTTCGAGTATTTTTTGTAAATTTTTTATTAAATAGGTAGACATTATTCAAATACAATGAAAACATACTGCAAAAAAAGAATTAGAAAGTAAAGGTGCCTACCTCTACTTTTATTAAACACGTCTATAGTATTTTTAATTTTGTGTAATGAACTTTAGCAGTCAAAGCCGCCAAACAGTGGTATACCATTAGATAGTGTCCTGGACTGTTTGACTAATTTGGCTGCTATAAAGAATTTGATGCTGACTGGATAAAAACAAGATCGAATTTCAACCTGAGTTCATAATTTATTCTTACAACCTCAGAAACACGCTGCCAAATTATTTGGTTTCCTCAGGTTACACCGTGTATATGAGAATTTGAGTTTAACCTTTTGACCGCCGTAAATTTTTCATCGAGTATGCCCGTGTCGCCACCAATATAAATTACACCACGCAGATCAGAACTTACATTTGGATGGGACTATTTTTTACACCATAAAAACTAAATCAGACCTTTGTATTATTTATCAGACTCCGGAGCTATGAGTTGGATAGATTGTCTGACATATCAGAATACGGCGGTCAAAAGGTTAATTACAAAACCAAAACATTTTGTTTCTAATAATCCCGCTACCTGAATCAAGGTGAAAACACCGTTTCCAGCAATGGCACTACTGTCACTTCTTGGCAAAATTATTTTGTTATTTTTGTGCCGTTAATTATTTGCTCATTTAGACATTTTGCTGAGCCAGCAAACATGTGCCAATACGGCGAAGTTCGTAGTGTTGCCCCACTCGAACATTAATAGACAAAATGAAAAAAAAAACAAAATAAAAGTACTTTTTTAATTTTCTTTGCATTGCCACTATCTACAATATTTATGTATAAATTGTCTGGATTTTAAATGTCCATTAAACTCTGATAGTAGATATACTTTTTATATTTGACTGTTTTATATTTCATAAGTGACATTCCTAATCAGCAATCTCTAATGTACGAAAATGTAAATTATCAGTCATTAGTGTACAGTGTAGCCAGACAAATAGGCATTCAAATAAATTTCTATAAATATTGATTGTTTTATTCAATACTCCTTACACTCGTACAGTCTAGTCTAAGATATAAATATGTCTTAGGGTTCCATAGGAAACATCAGAACCCTTAGAAATTCGTCATACCATGAGTCATGTCCGTCTGTCACCGCCAATTTATTCTGAAAACTGTACTACAGTACAGTATTCACACACCTGCCATGACATTCTCTTTGTTATCGAGGCATCTGCGGCAGGCACTGACTATAAAAGGTGGGCCCCTTTAAATGCCGTCAAAAAAGACAATCTGGCGCAACACCGGTGTGGGCGGTTAAGGAGTGTAGAGAGGTGTACACCGCTGCTTATAGCTCTGACGATTCCTCTCTGGACGGCCATTTATAGCAAGCCAGTTTTGAGAGTCCTACCGGGTTACTTGGGGTTCCACTCCGATCCACGAAGCAAAAAACGGGCGGTTTTTCGTTTCGATAGGCTTGTTTGGGGATATGGATTCCACATACCTATAGCTGACCCATTACTGCCGTGTCACACCTATCTTATCTAACTTGATGTCCTCAACACACAAGTGAGATGAGATAGGCTATCCGTGAACCGGTCCCCTATTCAAAGTAATGGAAAATACGAATGTGCTATGGTGATGAGGGTTGAATGTGTCAGAGATGGGTCTATTATAGTTTCTCTAGTTGGGTATTTGTTCCTACTGTTACTGCCAAAGTTTGTTTGACAAACTATCTAAAAAAAAATGTTGTAGTCTGTGGGCTTTCATTATTGTAACCATGAATAGCAACCTTCGTAAACTTTAGTTATGCTATTATTGCTACTTACACTTGTCAGTGTCACGTGTCACTGTCAAATCAAATAAGTCAATGTCACGTTTTAATGTCTTGTTGCAAAAGTGATTAATGTAAATAAAATATTGAAATAAATAATAAATCTGAAATAAAAGGGTTGCCTAGCTAATTGACAGTTATTTATTGAAAAATGGAAACCGATAACTGCTACGACCCCAAAACAATTAAAATCCGTAGAAATTACTTTAACTTGCGAAGTCTCCGGTTATCTTTAAAATTCAGACCTGAAATATTAAAATTAGTGCTTAAAATGAGGCACAAAATAAGGAAAAAGACCCGGCTTCTCAATATAGTGAAGCAACAATTGAAAAATCAGGTACGGAATCTTCCTACGTTTATGCTTGCTCGACCTTTTCGACATTTTGTTTACATGTATGTCCATTGATATTTATGATAAGCTCAATTGAAATTAGTACATACTGTCATACGAGCTTGTAGAATAGAATTTCAGATAGTATTTATAGGTAGTATCCAATGAAAATAATGTTAAAGTAAAATAATATTTATAATATTTTAGCCTATATAATGTCCCCACTGCTGGGCACAGGCCTCCTCTCATATATGAGAGGGATTGGGCTATAGTCCCTACGCTGGCCCTAACCCACGACCTCCGGATTGAAAGTCAAACGTCTAAACCACTGAGCCACCACTTTTTTTTAAAGTAAAATACTATAGGGAAAAAAGCAACACACAGTAATTCTAAAAAAATGTTCCAATTGTCTACAGTATAAGTAGTTAAAACAAAGTAATCCTTTGTCCTGTTCTACTGACCCTGTAATTTCAGGTACATTCTCCAATCACAACTGTTAGCTCAAGTACACAGACAGAAAACAACATCATAGACAATTCTGCTTCAATTAGTTATAATTCTGATACAAATGATAACAAAGCACTTCAAGATGCCTTCACACAAACTGACCAAAACCGATGAAATACATACAAGGTTCTAAGTTTTGAATATACCTTCAGCACTTTGCACCTTATACATTGTTATCATCAAGATTTTGTCAATAATATAATAATAATAGTAGACAAAATGGTATAATATGTTTGTTTTTAATAAAGTACTAACTGTATATTGACGCTTATCATGAATAACGTTGCATTTCAAGATACTACAGGCTCGTAATTTCAATTCTAATAATGTAGGCACTAGAATTACAATTGCAAGTGCGTACTATTTTGGAATACAGCATTGTTCATGAGGGCCTCACTACTAACTTCGCCGTATTGGCACATGACAATGACTATTTTTTTTTTCTCAAACATGCAATGAAATGTTGTAGTTACGTGCCTAACAAGTGGCCGGGAAGTGGCCCTCGTTGCCGGCCTAGGCCGGCAATTGCCTCTTTTTTAATTTTCATTTGACATAGGGTTGTGACCTGGTATCTTGGCTTTTTGCCAATAATTATCTGTAAGTAATATTAGTATAAAAAAAGTCTACATATATTCGGCCTGCAACCAGTCACTTCCCGGCCTCGGTAGTAATGTACTATTTAAAAAGTGTCTTATTAATTTCTTTTGTTAGGAAAATACTTATAGTGCTAGTAACTAGTGCTTATAAAATATCTCTGCTAATATATTTTCTTACAACTTCTAGGACCTTGGTTTATATTACCATCCTGAAACTGGGTGCTACTATAGTTACTCTGAAGACAAGCAAACATTTGAATTTCACTCATACCCAGACAGGAGCAAGACTGTTACCAACCCTGAGTATGAAGCCCATGAAAAAAGGAAGGCCCGGAAACTCAAAAAGGTTTGTTCTAACAATGTCTAGGTTGTTCATTCTCATTTCGTTTTTTTGTTCCTGTTTTTACTTGTGTTGTGGTAGTAGGAAAAGGCTGTTTTTTTCAAGAGAAGGTTGCTATTAGCAATGCTCGGCAGGGGTGAGCTGTTTTCATACTAAATGTCACATGATACATGTCATTTAGTATGAAAACAGCTCACCCCTGCCAAGCATTGGCTATTAGTATACACTAGCAAGAACATGTACAACAACTTGTATTTAAGGCCGGATCACACCGGATCCGCGTGCACCACGTGCACGTGGGCGTGCGCGTTATTAAAGACCTATGTTTGTATAGCAGTGAAAATATTATTTCCTATTCTTATTACCCACTTGGTTCAGTTTCTTGCAACACCTACATGCTACATGTTCTCTGCTTTGCCTGAAGGTGGACTGGTAGAGAATGCTTCATAGCATTAAGTCCGCCTGTTGTAATTTTTTTTTCCGTTTGTGCAATAATGTTTTAAATAAATAAATAAATAATTATTAAAATTCGCAAAATATTTATTTGGAACATAATTGCAATAATTTTCTTAACACCTTCAGTGCGGCAATTAAGTTAGATTGTAATTAACTTGTACAGGTCATATATTACCTGTTCCGCGCTGAGCTTGTTAAATTGAAATTAAATACATTTTCAAATTCAATGTCATCAATATTAATAACATTATAATATCTTTTGCAGGCAAGACAACGTGAAGAAACCGACATTGAAAACCTGACGAAAAATCTATCCCAGGTTTCACTCCGAGGCCAAACCGCCTTAGGTAATGAAATGATAACTAGTAATTACCCAATACCAAAGTCGATATTGTATTACAGGGGAAAGAAGACAATCAGCCAAGCAAACCCAAGAGAAGAAAGAAGAATAAGAAAGATTTAAACGGGGACAGTGATACCAAAGATAAACCAAACTCGGATTCCAATGAAAACACAATTGAAAATGAGAAATTGTCTCCTGAAAAGGGGGATATTTTTGAGGACACTGGAAAAGAAGATTTAGAGAAAACAGAAGAAGTTCAAGATCTTGAAGAGGGAGAGTGCAGTCAATCGGAGGATGAGAAAGAGGATAAAAAGGAAGAGGATGTTGACTCTGATGATTCTGATGCTAGTGTCTCAACTATTAGCAATGATGATGGTAAATGTGAACTCCCAAAGTGGTGCTGTGGAGATTTTATTCAGTTTTTCTGGGATATGCTAAATACAGTAGCAAAATTTATACAAAAAAAAAAATATTTAAATTAGAAAGCTATAAAATGTATTTGGAATTTTGGATCTAATCTAGCAAAAATCGAAATCGAAATGTCAGTTTAGCGTCGATTGCAAAAGGATTTTACATAGTTAAGGCCAACCCTTTATAGGGCACCGGTCTGTTATAATGTGTAGTAATGACCTTTGGTAGTAGAAAAAGGCGTCATTTTAAAAAACTAGGTACGTATTGTTAGATCGCTCACAGAATATTTGATTTGTCGCCTTTTTCAGTGCCAAAAGTTGTTACACTAAATTTTACGTTGTAACACCAAAATTATGACGCTAAATTTTGTCTTTATTAAAGGACCTTAACTATGTACCATTTTTTTGCGATTGACCCTTTACGTTTATTTTGACAAATGTTAATTTTCCCAACATTGAAATATTTAGTTTGACGTCTATCTGATATTAAGACATTAAAAAAAAACTTTTTGTGTCAGATTCCATCGCTAAGCACCACCCACCGTCCATGAGAGTGATAGTCCGAGAGACGAACCTGCCCAAACTAAAAGTGGGGTCGTTGTTCCTGGTGACGAAAGATGGCGGCACTGTCGGGAGAGAGGGCAGCACTCATTCTATCCTTATTGAAGACTTCAATGTATCGAGGGTATGGATACAGACAGTTTTGTCAAATTACTATCAAGTTAAGAAGTCTGATTTTAATTTACTATAGTTCAAATAATTTTGGGTACAGGTGACCCCCCCATATTACGAAGTTTTACGTTTGGTTATAAAAAGAAAAAAGTCCTACTTTTTCATATTGTAATGAACAAGGATCGGACCAACGCCCGTCATTTCGAAAAAATAACCCTGTTCCGTACAGTAGAGACTTCCTTATCTTATGATGTTAACATATTTTATTTTATAAGATATTTTTTTAATAACACTATCACAAAGTATCTATTTAGGAGATCCCAACTCCTTCTTAGTTTTATGTACCCTGATTGTGAATTTATGAGAAATAAACGACTTAGAATTTTTGATATTGAATTTTGATCTAATGAGTGTATAATTATCACTAATATAATGAGTGTATTATTGTATTATTATTGTCAGCCTCCGTAGCCTAGTTGGTAGTGACCCTGCCTACGAAGCTGGAGGTTCCGGGTTCGAATCCCGGCGAGGGCATTATTTGTGTATTTATTTATCACAAATATTTGTTCCTTGGTCATGGTTGTCTATGTATTTAAGTATCTATATGTATCTATCTATTATATATATATCGTCGGTTGGTACCCACATCACAAGCCTTAATTGAGCTTACCGTGGGACTAGGTCGATTTGTGTAAGATGTCCCAAGATATTTATTTATTATTTTATTATTTATTTATTTATCATCTTCGGTTACCGCTATAGTTATTACTGAAATAACGATTTAAACGAATTATATCGCGTATATTAATTAACGTCGTAACGACGTTTCGCACAATTATGGTGTGCACAAATATCTAAGAAATAGTTGGGATCTCCTAAATAGATACTTTGTGTTCGTATTATAAAAAAATATCTTAAATTAATACATATCTTACATTAATGAAATATGTCAACATCATAAGATAAGGAAGTCTCTACCATACGGCACAGGGTTAAGTTTTCAAAATGACGGGCGTTTGTCCGATCCTTGGTAATGAAATGTAAAAAAAAAAACATTTTTTTTCACAATAAAAAGTAAATGTTCAAAATAAGGTACTACAAAGTAACTGGCCACCTTATATAAAAATGAACTCTATGTGCTTAAGTTAGAATCCATTTTAAAAGATGTGTCATATTAATGTCACTCACTCTTCCTCTTCCACAATGAATTCTAATTATAAGTACATAGAGTTCATTTTTAATATAAGGTGACCAGTTACTAGTAATTTACCCTATACAGGGTGATCGCGAGGAACCCGCAAGATTTGAATGCTGAATTCCTGAGCATAATTTAGAGTTTTTAATGTAATATAAAATTTCCTGAATTCGGCTTGGTTCCAGAGATAATTAACCTTTTTTCGGAAAAAGTTTTTCGACGTAACTCGTCATAAAACTTCTTTTTGATTACAATGCTACCACAATGTGTTTTGATATTACCACACCTTTTACCTGACAATCAAAAAATAAGAATAGACTAGACGAAAAAACCTGTCCCTAAAAAACATTAAAAAAAAACTATTTTAACAAATTGTTGTTATGATAAAAAGTATTGGAGATGTTAAAAAATATAAAAAAAGGATTTTTTTTTGTGGAATTTGACATTAGGTCTCATAATATTTTTTGTTTATTTTGATGTCTAGAATGCATGGTTAAAATCTTGCGGTTTCCTCGCGAGCACCCTGTATATCTTATAATTATGTGTAGGAAATTCATGTGAAGTTGTGTAGTACGTTTTTCAATTTTTAAGTTTAGATTTGTTATGTTTAGCTTAGTTTCATTTATAAGTACCCAATAGTTTAGGCATGCGTTTGTTACAGAACCACCTGGACATTAAATATGACATGAGCAGAAGAACATACACTATCACAGATCTGGGATCAAAGAACGGAACCACGCTGAACGGTGTCAGGATATCGGAGAGCCAAATTATTAGCGAGCCAGTTGAAGTAAGTACAATATCTAATAATTACATGTAGAAAATGGCCGTTCCTCAAACTTGAAATAAAGAGAGACGCCATAACAGAATTCATTAATCCTTATTTTAAATCTGATATGATTTATGTAAACAATCAATGCCAATTACATCTCTGTTGCTCAAGATGACAATCGCAATTGATTACTTATTTCGAAATTTGTGTCTTTTCGGTCGTATCGTTTTGATACTCTATGTATGCACCTAAGGGTTAAAAAATGTCAATAATTGAGAATTGATGAGACGATGATGAATTTATACTTTGAAAGAAATGTCAAATGTTTCGAGTCCAGTCTCCTACAAAAAGAGTTTTTATTTACAATTTACAAGCGGTATTTTCTTTAGAAATAAAATTGCCTAAATCTGATGCCGAGAGTTCCTGTCCCGACTTCTGATTATAAACTCTCGTGGGAAATCTTATAAATTTATAAACTGTTATTTGAGAATGCAACAAAAGAATCTGTTTTTACATAATTATTAAATTATTTAAGTACTTTATTCCGAAAGGGACAAAACGATGGCCTATTAATTTATGTTGATTATTTTTCAGGTAATGCATGGGAGTATTCTACAGCTAGGCGAAACAAAGCTGCTGTGTCACATACACCCAGGGATCGATACGTGCGGGCACTGCGAACCGGGACTTGTCATGGAATGTAAGTTTATTTTAGTTTTTTTTAGATTATATTAGTCAATTTTTAAACAAATTCTGGTGCCAAAGATAAGGAGAGTCGACCCCACCTAACGTGGGAAATAGGCACGAGAAAGAAGAAGATATTAGTCAATTCTTAATAAGTGACGGGATTTATCGCGTACACTTAAATTTATATTTTTTATTAGTCACGTTGGGTGAGTCAAACTGTGGGGAAACTGAAACACTCCATACATTTCATCATCATCATCTCAGCCATAAGACGTCCACTGCTGAACATAGGCCTCCCCTCTGGACTTCCACATGTACCGGTTAGATGCGACCTGCATCCAGCTTGTCCCGGCGACCTTCAAGGTCGTTTGTCCATACATTTACTATGCACTAATTCGTTCCGGGGAAAGAGAAACATGTTTCATTTACCCAACTTATTAAAACATACTATAGTGTTTGTAATCATTGAAAGCAAACAATCATCCATGGACATCTGCAACACAACAAATTTACAAGCATGCATGCTTGGGGTCTAATGCTATATGATAGTGGTTATCAAAAAAACAATCAAATATTCATTAGAAACCTAAATGCTTGTCATTCATGGCTCCGAGAGATAAGTAGAGCTGGTAGAGTGCAGAAAGCTGGTGCTGGGTTGACGAAGTAATTACCACAAAACTTGTAATGAATTAACTTCGCTATCCATGAAGATTGATTGATTTGAAAATAGATTCCATAAAAAAATTAGATAGGTACCTACGTACGATTATGAATCACGCATCTAACTATCAGTAAAGGTGCGTTTAAACCGAAAGAGCATTCGCTGTTCTAGCGCCCGTTCTACGAAATCAACCAATCACGTTTTGTGTACCGATCGAATTTCGTAGAGTGGGAGGTTAGAACAGCGAATGCTCTTTTAGTTTAACCGCACCTTAAGCACTAAATATCGCAACGATTAATCTCAAATTCGTCCCCACAGCCCAAGAAAAAGAGAAGAAAGCCGCATACACTCGTACATGCAGCGTTCAGAAGCAGCACCAATTAGAACTAGCCCGGTTGAAGAACAAATACGCGCCGAAACCGCTGGCGATAGAAGAAACCGCGTACAACGATCGAGCCAAGGAGAGGAGGGACAAAGTCGGGTCTTCACATCATTCTGAGAAAACGCAGAGCGCGGATTTGGATACGTAAGTATACAGTGTATACAACGTGTTACACAAGCCCCTGAAAACCGGTGATTTGGTAGGTTATACTGAACAACTTATACTATGGAGCTAATCCAGAAACATCATAAAGAAATTTGACTCTTTCATACAAAATGTCGTGATCGATCGGTCAAAATGTATGAACATATTTTTTTTTATATGTCGTGATTGGCCCTATAGTAAAAGTGGTTCAGTATACTTTAAGTCACCCCGTTCAAGGTTTTCAGTGGCTCGTGTCCTACCCTGTATACCTACCCTACCCTGTATACCTACCTAGCCAGTTATAGTGTATCTAATATGGTTAAAAAGCGTGTCGAATTGGTGACTTTAAAAGAAACGGCTTGCAATGACGAGCTAAAGAGGGGAGATACAAAGTTGTTTCAAAACGCAGATACGTACTATGTGATTTCTTACAGTAAAACCAGATAGTTCCTAAGCAAAATCCACCAACAAAAGCCATTTTACTGTTTATTTTCATGTTGAATTTGTTTATTTGATGATGATGTACCGCTTTTTTAACCGACTTAAAAAAAGGAGGAGGTTCTCAATTCGACTGATTTTTTTTTGTGGTATGTTTGTTACCTGATATCTCCGAGAATCATGAACCGATTTTGATTTTTTTTTGTGATGTGTGGTGAACGTGTATTACCCCGAGATGGTCCCGTTGTCACCAAGTTGGGGTCTGATGATGGGATTCTGGAGAAATCGAGGGATCTCTTCAAATGTTATAGGTACATGTATGGCGCTTTTGGTAATTTTCATTAATTTACAAGAATTTGCATTCAGAAAGTAGGATTTGAGGAAACCAATGATGGAAACAAATCGGGGATCTTGGATAAATTGGTTGAAGTCGGTTTTTAAAATTTTTTTATTTGCTGATTATCAAAAAAACTTTATAGTTACTTATAGTTGTAGTTATTGTCAACCTTTCCTTGTGCGAATATGGAAATATCACCAGCCATCAGTATTACAAAATAAATGCCGCGGCGTGACGCAGACTTACTGATGGCTTTTTGATTCGGTGCGTAATTGAGGAATCATTTCTGAGATAAAAAACAAGATCAAGATCGAGTTGGGTTGTGGCTCGTGGGGTTCCACACGTATATAATATCGTATGTGCGATGGTCAAAAATTTCAATCAAGGGGTTAACCTTGAAATAACTTTTAAAAGACATACATCGGTCTTAAAAACGACCACCCTATCTTAGTGTATTTTTTCTTTTGAGCGTTGAAGCTTGAATTGAGGTTGTTTTTAAGCCTTGCCCGTTATAGTGACATAAGTAATATATTTCTTGCTTTGAAATGATGGTCGTACCTACATTATGATACGAGTGCGAATTATTGAAGCTTCAAACAAGTGGTCATAAATTAAAACACAACCGAAGGGAGTGTTTTAAATCGATACGAATTACGAATTTCGTTTTCGCACGTTTTTCAGTAGGTACAGATGGCCCTCCGAAGTTTGTTCGTAAAAAAAGCACACTCTGTACTGAAAATTAATTTTTGGTACATAAACCGTAATTATGTAAATCTTTGACATCGGTTATATCATCAAAAATACATATTATGGCCCCGTGAACCTAAAAATCCGCACATATGGCACACGTGGTGTGAAAAGAATTATGAGCAATACTTTCGATACATGTTTTGTGCACTTGCTTCTACCTAACGATTTCTGTCCTCCCTTGTTATTTAGAAAGGAATCCTAAAGACTGCGACGTGTTTGAAATACCAGGACGCCGACCAAAATTAGCTTACCAAATAAAGCAAAAAGGTGTCTCCATTGCAAAATTAAGTGACGTACCAACAAATTTTGGTTAAGAAGGAAAAGCGGCATTTTTATTCGTTTTAGGGTTCCGTATATGAAAATTTTAATTTATAGGGTATATTTATCAAAATCAGTTTTGAACTGACGCCAAGTAGGCACAGGTTCTCGCTGTTTTATACCTAGGGTTGCTACCTTTTGTAAAATAGTATTTTTAATAAAATGTCAAAACAATATAGTACTTACAGGAAAAGTGAGGAAAAAAAATAGTAGACCTATATTTATCAAATTGTAGCTGACGTGAAATCCGCGAATGCGTTCCGTTTCTAAATTCCAAACAATCTCAAAATTAAAGCCACTGGCGATATAATAAAAATATTGTATTTTACGTACTATATTTTTATTGTATATTATATAGTACAGTCGAATAAATAAATAAATAAATAGTACGATAGGTACTATACTATTATACGGGTGGCAACTTATACCATACAACTGGAATTCTGTACAACGGCATATTTACTTGTTTGATAGTTATTATTGGTTGTCGACTACCCAAAACATTTCACGTAAGAATCACTGTACTGTTCAAGACTTTTGATAAATTAAATTGGGACTCCGAATAACAGCACATATAATAATATGATATCAAAGTTTAAAGACTCAGTGTTTCTTAGTAGGCTTTAACTTTTAACGTTTAATTAAAGTAACCACTCCTACCATAGCGTCAACAAAGCGTAGCGCGAAATAAAGTAGATATTTTATGCAATGCTCAAATTACGGCTTATTTCACAATCCAATAAATATATCTGGCAGATAAAATCATCACTATGCTTTTCCCCCAACATATAAAAGAAAATGACAGCTAACATTTATCTGACAGATATACAGGGTGGTCCAAACCTTGACGTCAAAAAATTTTTTTTAGATTCCTCGCGTCATGAGCTACCAGAATATACCCCATGTATGTTAGCCGATTTTTTGTAGTTTTCGAGTTATGAATTTTTGAAAAATTTTTTTTGAGAAAAACTGGAATGAAGTAAATTATTAATAAAAAAAAACTGTTAGGTTTTTTAACTAGTTTCTTTTTGTAAAAGTATTACTACAAATAAAGCATTTACTGACAAAAAAATTAGCGTCCTCACTTTGATACAAATAGGATAAAAAAATACAAAATTCAAAATTGTACGTTAAAAACGCATCAAAATAGCATTAATGTAAGTAAATAAAAAAAATAAAACATAACCCAAGGACTTTTGGTAATGTAAAGACTGCTCTAGACCTTATACCTTCGTAAAAGCAAAAAAAAAGTGATACTTAATAATGAGAATTTTTCGGAGTAGTGGGTCAAATAAACTTAAAAAAAACTTCTAAATTTTTAATTTAAAAATAAAGCGAAATTTCGTCTCTTTTGTTGTTCTTATCAATAAGCAAAGACAGAAAATACCACGAAAACTCAATTTGTGTAGTTATTCAAGTCATTTCTTACTACTTTAAAATTTTAAGCTTTTTTAAGTTTATTTGACCGACTACTCCGAAAAATCCTCATTATTAAGTATCACTTTGTTTTTGCTTTTACGAAGGTTTAAGGTCTAGAGCAGTCTTTACATTACCAAAAATCCTTGGGATATGTTTTATTTTTTTTATTTACGTACATTAATGCTATTTTGATGCATTTTTAACGTAAAATTTCGAATTTGGTATTTTTTATCCTACTTGTATCAAAGTGAGGACGCTAAGTTTTTTGTCAGTCGTCGCTTTATTTGTAGTAATACTTTTACAAAAAGAAAATATTAAAAAAAACCCAATAGTTTTTTTTTTAACAATAAATTTCTCCATTCCAGAATTTCTCAAAAAAATTTTTTTCAAAAATCATAACTCAAAAACTACAAAAAATCGGCTAACATACATGGGGTATATTCTGATAGCCCATGACGTAGGGAACCTAAAAAAATTTTTTTGACGTCAAGGTTTGGACCACCCTGTATATTATTCTGGGATGGTGTAACAGGCCCTAACCTCATGTACTTGGACATTTAAAATGAAACAAGATGCTAAAAGAAAGCATTGTTGCAGGTTTATAGCTCCCGAGAATAAAGGGTTCAAACTCCTACAGAAGATGGGCTGGTCGAAGGGCGAGGGTCTCGGCAAGGACAGTCAAGGAGACACCGAACCGGTGAGTACATATACATTATCATTGTTTTCAGAGTGGATCTGTTACTACCTACTATAGTCGCCATTATATTCGAAGCGGCCAGGGCAGAAACATCTTAGGGGTCGGAACTGTGGGTGCAAAACTTTAACAAAACTTTAAAATTGACATATGGGAACACTTTAGCCAAGGAAAATACGAATATTATTGAAAAATCTGTATCCAATTTTATTCCCTATCTCGGAATCTTCATCTTACAATGTGTGGGTGTGTAGATATGTATATTTTATGGATGTATATGCTATGTCAAGTCCACCTGAAAACTTTTGTAAAAGTTTTGCATCCACAGTTCCGATCCCTATTTTATCATGGCGTAATATTTGAGCGCATGCTCAGATTTTTTTCCAGTTACCTACTCCATGTTATGCGGCTCATATACAGGCTCAGTTACACCATTCAATGAAAATTTTTTGAACGGGGTGATTTGGCAGGTTATACTGAACAACTTGTCTCATTAAAAAATTTTGGCTCTTTCATACAAAATGTTTTTAAAAGACATTTTTTTTTGATTTTGTGATTGGCCCCATAGTAAAAGTTATTCAGTATCGCATGTGCATTCGAGGCACTCGCCACCGCTTCAAGCCCGCTGCCAGATGGCTTGGCTTCGACGATGGTGCCGCCCTTCCCCACATTGATTAACACTTTTTCTAGAACTTGATATTTTTATTTTCACTAATTACTTACTCTCATTTTAAATTATTGTATATTATTTGAATAAAAGATTGGTTGTTCAGTATAGCCTACTAAATCACCCCGTACAAGGTTTTCAGTGGGTGGTGTATAGGCCCTGTATAGGCCGCTATAGGCAACGTCAAGATTTATTTTGAGTACAGGTCGTCCTTTATTTTAGACTAGGGATGATTTTACGTTTGCCTATTTGCCGCTGTAATACCTATTTTGTTTATATACCTGCTATACCCAAATGATTTTATCCGTATTTAATTATTTTGTCTTTATATACTTTCATGGATTATCAAAACCTGAATAAATATTCTGTTATAAAAAAAACAATTTTACCTTTTGAACTTAAACATTTCGCTATGACTTTATTAAGACGGAATTATGACTGGCAACGACAGACGACCAAGAAAACCTTCCAGGCTGAACGTACTTGTCTGTTGTAAAGTTAAGCGCTTTTATTCGTAGCATTCCTGTAGGATTGCTCATCGAGCCTGTCTGCGTGGCGACGCAGGACGATCGTATAAAGCCATTCATCATCCACAATGTTGGCAAAACCTACACAATTAATTGCAACCCCTCCGCTCTTGACATGACTAATTAGTCCAGACGAATCGTTAACCTTGCCACAGAATCGTAAAAGCTCAAAAAGGCAAGCTCGTTTTTGGCAATAACAGGCTGTCTGTAGGTCAGACGTCTGCAGCCCAACCAACATGCCCTTTATGAAAATCAAGCGAAAATCAACCCTATTTCTTTCTCGTAAGTTCTACGAGGCACCACTAAAAAGATGGTGGATCTGTACCTGCCCATTTAAAACAATTTGCGTACTCGTTTTTTTCCGCGGCGGTTCGCATTAGGCTCGCAGATATGATGGCCTGTCATTAATTTGTACTCAGGCGGTGACGCTTAGGGCGTACGTTGCATTCACTTTCGCATTATCGTATTAATATAATTTTTTAACTGTCGAACTTTGAGTTTTATATCCAACGTTGAAAGTCGTATTCGCAATTTCGTTATCCAATTAGTGAGAGATTATGGTAGTTAGCCCTCACTATGTTTCGGATTTGAGGTAATGCTGCAGTTTAGGTAGGAGCGAACATGGGTTTAGAGATATTAACGGTTAGAATTGCTTCAGGGTTCGTTGTAAATATAATTTAGTTATTTATGAATTTGTTATACCATAATATATTGATTCTAAAAAAGGCTGAATTGCTGAGTATCGTTCATATCAAGTCATTATATTTTTTATGGATTATCTTTTAGTTACTGCAATATTCCTAAATCGAAAATACTTTTCCCTGATAAAGACTACTAAATAAAAAAGCCAAAAATGCATTTTCACTTGAATAAAGTTTTGAACAATTATCTCTCTTAGAAATATGGCATAAGAAGATGTTATGGATATACCGTACGTACATCGTACGGGCACGAAATCATGATTTGAAATTATCAGTCAAAAATACGCTATGCGCTCGTTACACCCCCCGTAACGTAAACCTTTGATTTTGGCCCCTTTATGCACGAAGCCATAAGTTTTCCAATTTATAGATCGCTTATTAGGAAATCGAAATACCCGGCCCGATCTTGCCTGTAAGCATGCAACGATATCTAAGAGTACCAATGATTGGCACAAATCTGCACATTACCACTCCCCAATAAACTCTATGAAATCCATTCGAATCTGCAATCGGCAATACAATCCAATGCAGTGTATCTTTACAAGTAATAAAATGTAATGTTTCCTATCCTTCGGGTTTATTGTGCTCGATAATCGTTCCGCAATCAAGTGCCTGTTCTCACAATTCACTTGTCACTATAGAAATCTGCGCCCATTGAGGGCCATTCAGTCTCTCTGATATGCCATTACAAGCAATAATGCGCTATGGCAAGGAATGACTGTGCAGTATCAGAAAAATAAATAACAAAATTAAACAAATGATAAAAGATAATTTCAGGGACTCGAAAATAATTTAGTATGTATTGAAAGTGTGGTGATGGTGATATCACAGCTACAGGGACCAAAAAATACCAGCAATGTAATGTCAATTCAATACACAATTAATGAAATGTCTCACGTCACGTCATCAGGTGGGCGTAGGGCTCTCCTATTAATTATTCAGAATCAAACGAACTTACCTTGTGATGTTTGATTCAAATTATGTGAGTATACACAGCCGAAGATGATTACTATTAATTACTTGCAGCAGTACATTACCTGATGCCATCCTTCACACATTTAAAGCAATAGAATAAATAAAAAGTAAAAATCAGTTCCGGTCACTTCCGGTTCTGTTCCCCGCTCCCCGGCGCGGCCGCCATCTTAGCGTCATTATTTTAGAGCATTTTGTGTTATACGCATAGGTATTATTATGATAGTACGTATATGATTATAATTCATTTATTTTTATTTTGGGCGGGAGGGCTGGGACGACGTAATCATCTTCGGCTGTGTATACTCACATAATTTGAATCAAACATCACAAGGTAAGTTCGTTTGATTCTGAATTATATTTCGTATCACAGCCGAAGATGATTACTATTAATTACTTGCAGATGTTTAGAGCATTGCAGTAGTCGAATATAAAAATAAATAATCAATTATAAGAATTCGACCATAGATTACCGATTTACTCTACCAATTACCTATTTAATGGTAATGATAATATTATTAATAATATTAAAATAATATTTTTAATAATCAATTAGTATTTATTATTCCTTTGTATTTGTTAGGTATAACAGGTTTTAGAATATTTATAAATTCTGTTTAATAAAACATAACATGACATACACTTGCTTCGAATATTGAGTTAGCAAAGTTATTGTTTCTGTAGTACTTCTCTATAATAATACTTAAAGAGCACGTTAGAGCGATCACTGCAACCTGCAGCCTTGCGAACCGTCTCCAGATTAACCCCAGCACACTAAGCGGCAGACTTAGAAGCTGCGCGTGTACTGTGAGCCAAGTAGATAGTGATGTCAATCAATACCACTGTCTCCCAATACTTTATTACCCAATGGTTTTTGGGGCCCAAGGCTTTCATATACCAATGAATAGATAGATACTCTTAAGATTGACAATGTAACATGTAAATTTAGGGCAAATACTGGGATTTTCTGTTACAAAGGGTATCTGATTAGCGGTAGGCAAACCCCAGGTATTGACGTCTTTATAATATTAGTAATTTTAATTAGAGTAATATTATTTTGTGTTGACATAATTATTATTTAATCGTATTAGACTTATTGTCTGCAATCTTGGGATAAATGCCTTATCGATAAGAGTACAAACTGAATGTGACAAATCAGCCAACATGTTCACTGCGGTAGGGGGCGTGTCGATCCCTTACAAAGTATGGTTAATTACAAGTTAAGCTAATTGCCGCAGCGAAGGTTCTAAGCCTGTAAAACTCGATTGACACAATTGCTAGATGTGGCACTTGGATTTACATAGTATAATCGACAAGGTTGATCTGTAGGTATTTAGAATGCTATAACTCGTACCACTCTCTTGAAATAGAATAGTCATAGTCATGAAATATAATACATCATTGACATTGGTTTCAAAGACATTAATGGTTTTGTTTTTACATAACATCTACCATGACTTAATTGAACAACTGAATTGGTTTAGTCTACTTATTGCTAGAGATGCCATCATTATATCTATGAATACCTATGGTATGCCACATATTACGATCATGAATTCCCTGATAATTTGGATGCCACCAGAATAAGACTAGCATGAAGTATATGATAGATCCTGAAAGGATTTTTTAATAGCAACTTATCAGATCTAAAGAATTGTCGGAGGAGACATATGGCCAATAAGGTGCAACTACAATCTTTCAGCTTACTCCAAATTATTTTTTCCCACATAATTAGGCATAATTTAATAATTAGGCTGAATAACAGAAAGGCATAGAATTTTATATTTTACCAATTGAAAGTATGTAGATCTAACAGCTTCTACCACATTATCACAAGATCTTATACAAGATGCGAAGACAAAAGAGTTATGTGACTCGCACCACTGCCAAATACTTCTTGCAATTTTATTCCAATTAGAGTGTTGTACTCCGTCATATGTATATAGCATTATGGCCGTTGTTTTTTCTATTCTTAGTAAAATGATGCAATTCCTTAGATTTGCTGTAAACAATTTAAGTTCATAGAAAACCAGTTATTAATTCCAAAGTGCTTATAATATATGAAGGGGGTCTGTTGATTATCCGACCAATTTCCATTAGCTCTTTTCCACATGTTATACCCCAGAGACACTAATAGATGCATCACTATAAATTTCTAATAAATAATTATTTTTCCCAATTGGAATGAGGAAGGTCAGTATATTATATGCCAACCATGAGAGGTCTGGAATTAAGTGAATATAGTCATTTATTTGTTGTTGTTGTAGTTTTTCGATATTGTAATGCTAAAAACTTTTCCCATTCCAACAATTTAGTATACATTCATCCATAGATAACAGCGGGATAAACCAAGGTCAGAAGTTCTAGAAACTCTGCAAGGTATCTAATGGTACATCTTTGCATAATGAAATTAAGGCATAAGAGTCTTAGAGGTCTATTTTTGCCATATAATAATTAAATCTAGCAGTTTTATTGCAGTACTGTAATGTTTTAAAATGATTAACAGAAATGTACTTATTTAATTCTTTAAGATTTAGAACAAGTCCCGAGTCCCATTCGGCTCGGATACTGAAAACAGGTGAGAAAAACTGTTGTTCACAAGACGTACATCGTTATATGAAATCATAGTGCAACAGGTAGCTACTTATCCCAGTTCAAGACGGCGCAATCATTAGTGAATGCACATCACCGGTCATGACAATAGTGACAATAACCAGGAATAGGTACCTGTCATCTCATATAGGGTGTGGAGCGGCGGCCCCTCGACGACAGCGTCCTCCGCTCGCGGCGGTCGCGCGGGCGGCGCGGCGCGGGGGCGGGCGCTCCGTCGCCGCTGGTGCTCGTGGTAGCGCGTCCCGGGAGTTTAAAGCCCCGCGATGGTTGTATCGTGGGTATTGTGTCGGTGCCGGTTGCCTATAGGTGATACGCGAAGACGTCGGTTTCACCTCGGAGACAGTCCTGTTGAGCGGGAGCCCGACCTTTGAAGACTTGATGTGCTCTGATAATGCAGGCTCTAAAAGTATTCATCGATCCCGGTATTCTTAATCATATCTCTCTTTTGTTCAGTATTCAGGGCTGCGAAGTGATGAGAGTGAATCCTGATGATGGCTGTCACATATTAGTCTACCGCCGTCGCTCAAAGTTCTTAGTTTATATTTTGTGGCACTACATCCCTCAATGACAGTGCCCAGTTGAGCACTTATCCTGTATCTGCGAGGCTACTAGCCAACTGGTTCTGCTTTCTTTGACTGTAAATATCCTTTTTTATATTCATTTCAGACAGTAACGCCTTTACTTCCAAGTTTAGCACTTTAACCTTCATGTTTGGACAATTTTCTGGAATCAGATAATTCCATTAATGGGGCTGGATATAAATGGCTCGAGTCGGCTCATGATGCACTGTTTTTTTCATCAGGCAACTTATAGTCATATTGGAAGTCATAAAGAAAGTCTTTATTTCGAATCATGATATTTTCTTATCATTAATAACAAACCCTAGGGACTCTTAGGTATCTTGTCATAGTGACCTTTGTGAGACATTCAATATATGACCTGCCTATGCATAAGTAGGCATCAAGGCAATTTACAGATAGCACTGCTGATATGCAAAAATATTCTATTACAGGTTTAAGTAATTTTGTATAAATAAGTGGTGCCGTGCATACACCAAATGACAGGATATTTTTGAACTCATATACTTAAGTGTTTGCAGTGCGCGCGTCGGTCGCCGCGGGCTTCGCTAGAGCTCCGTTTGGCTCCATTGCCTCCGGCAGCGGATGAGCATTATAAGTCGCGGAGCACATCGGCGGGCACTGTTGCTCTGCCGCTAAGTTTTCATCTCCATGTAGTCCATATATATGATCCCCTATAAATAGAACACCAAATTTAGCCATATTAAAGATTTAACCAGTTTGTTTGCTACAACACAACTAGCGTGGGATTCTTTCAGTGGAGTGATGTATTATTATTATTTCTTCTACGCGATTCACGCGGAGAATAGTCACTTCAACACATTTAGTGCAGTTATATATTAAAAACCTCAACACATTTAGTGGAGTAATGTATTAAAATCCTCAAAATATATAGTGAAGTACCTAATGTAATCCTCAACACATTTAGTAGAGTTATGTATTAAAATCCTCGACACATATAGTGGAGTAACTAATGTAATCCACGACACATTTAGTGGTTATGTATTAAAATCCTTGACACATATACTGGAGTACCTAATGGAATCCTCGACACATTTAGTGCAGTTATGTATTAAAATCTTCAACACATATAGTGGAGTACCTAATTTAATCCTCAACACATTTAGTGGAGTTATGTATTAAAATCCTCAACACATATAGTGGAGTTATCTATTAAAAACCTCGACACATTTAGTGGAGTAAGTATTCCTCAACACGTCTAGTGGAGTACCTAATATAATCCTCGACACATATAGTGGAGTAATGTAATCCTCGACACATTTAGTGGAGTAGGTATTCCTCAACACATTTAGTGGAGTAACTAATATAATCCTCAACACATATAGTGGAGTAATGTAATCCTCGACAGATTTAGTGGAGTAGGTATTCCTCAACACATTTAGTGGAGTACCTAATATAATCCTCAACACATATAGTGGAGTAATGTAATCCTCGACACATTTAGTGGAGTAGGTATTCCTCAACACATTTAGTGGAGTACCTAATATAATCCTCAACACATATAGTGGAGTAATGTAATCCTCGACACATTTAGTGGAGTAGGTATTCCTCAACACATTTAGTGGAGTACCTAATATAATCCTCAACACATATAGTGGAGTAATGTAATCCTCGACACATTTAGTGGAGTAGGTATTCCTCAACACATTTAGTGGAGTACCTAATATAATCCTCAACACATATAGTGGAGTAATGTAATCCTCGACACATTTAGTGGAGTAGGTATTCCTCAACACATTTAGTGGAGTACCTAATATAATCCTCAACACATATAGTGGAGTAATGTAATCCTCGACACATTTAGTGGAGTAGGTATTCCTCAACACATTTAGTGGAGTACCTAATATAATCCTCAACACATATAGTGGAGTAATGTAATCCTCGACACATTTAGTGGAGTAAGTATTCCTCAACACGTCTAGTGGAGTACCTAATATAATCCTCAACACATATAGTGGAGTAATGTAATCCTCGACACATTTAGTGGAGTAAGTATTCCTCAACACATTTAGTGGAGTACCTAATATAATCCTCGACACATTTAGTGGAGTAATGTATTCCTCAACACGTTTAGTGGAGTACCTAATGTAATCCTCGACACATATAGTGGAATAGTATAACCTCTACACGATTTACGTGGAGTATAAAAGTACATATATATTGGTTATAATGATGTATGTATGTCTAGCGTAATTTTCGAAGAGTACCTATACCTCAAATGCCCATCTTATTTCCATAATTATCTTAGTAATCCACAATAAACGGATAGTAGGTACATAATTTTGACAGATGAAGCCGGTTGTTGACCGGTGAGCAATTAATCGGTAAAACAGTAATTAAATGTATAACTTTGGTAGATAATAGCACTGCCTTTACCTTGGTACTTTTCATAATTGTGGTATTCTTTGTAATACCGGTCCCGAGATGGTGACGATGAAAACGACTCCGACGACGATCGGCGCCGGCGTCTCGCTATTTTCTTTAAAATCTCCTCGTATTCGTGTCTTCGGCGTTTTCCCATATTTGTTCACTTATTTTTAACACTATTCAAATGAAATCCAATTAAATCACTTTTCACGAAAAAAAACGATGCGATGCGGATGACACAGAAAATGTAATGACGCTAAGATGGCGGCCGCGCCGGGGAGCGGGGAACAGAACCGGAAGTGACCGGAACTGATTTTTACTTTTTATTTATTCTATTGCTTTAAATGTGTGAAGGATGGCATCAGGTAATGTACTGCTGCAAGTAATTAATAGTAATCATCTTCGGCTGTGATACGAAATATAATCCGTATCAATTAGGAGGTAATCTAAAGGTCTGATTATCTTCAATTATTATCTTCTGTGGTCATGCTTTCGATTTCCTTTGTTTACAAATAATGAGATTTTTTATTACGATTTTCAAACTGAATAATATGTATTATGTACTTGACTAACACACAATTTTGGAAATGCAATGTAGTGAATCGATTGCACTCAAACCCATAGGTCACGGTATAATAGATAGTATTATACTATTATTTTTAATTTAAATTTAAATATAGTTTAAATTAAATTAGATTGTAATACTATGTAATTTTTACTTGTAAATTTAGGTTATATTTATGTCACTTACCAATAGTGGAAGAGCGGTATTCTCTTAATACAAGCATTTGTAATGCTTAAAAAGAGTAACTTGCACAATTTTGTAAAATGTTTATGCTACCAAATAAATTTCTAATTTAATTTAATTATATAATAATAAATAAATAATATGTATGGGCATTTACCTCCTAATGCGTCTATACGCATAGTTAATAGGAGAGGCCTACGTCCAGCAGTGGACTATCATAGGCTGATGATGATGATGATGATGATGATGATGTACCTATAGGATTTTGAACCTTATGCCTTTGACATACATTCCGAAATGTATACATATTATTAGACGTGACTGTACAGTATGGACACACCCTGCCTCTCACCAAAAGTGCGGCCCCCCGCTCCGGTGACCGCATAGTTACCCTGGCATATATTATCTCACTCATACAAGCATGGTACACGTGCACCTACACAAGCTTAGACTGTGCGGGTACTAACGCGTTTGTTTCATACATTTTATAGCTACTGTATAGGCATATGGTACTTTGGTATAACATAACAATACAAAACGGTAAGATAATAGACCGAATGTTAGTGTATTACGTTCGTGCGCTTGTTGAATACCACATCGGTAGCAATAAAGCATACAGTCTGAGTATTACACAGTGAGTAAGATTTTACACGCATGAAGCGACTACACGATTTTCAATACAATTTCGATACGCCCCAGAATAAATCTGTATAATATTCTTTCACATAAAGCATCGTACCGTTATTGGTTGGGAGGCAATTTAGTCATTTGTCGGGTGTCAGCCGAGGGCCACGGGACGCCGGACTACATTGTTGCAACCTTTTGCACGTCATATTTCATCGGCCAATAAGCTAGAGGTGTCCTTCCGATCGCGAGCAGGCCACGAGAGTTGATGCCTCCGGCGTATGCAACCGTGAAATGCATCATAAGGGCCTTAGGCTCGTGATTTAGTTGTACTATCTGTAGTCGTGCCGTACTATGAAGTACTATGAACTGTCGCTACCTTATAAACGCGCGTTTATTTTCTATCCGGATCGCTCGCGCCAATACGCTAGTGCGAGCGGGATGGAATACTGAATATTAGCCGGCTTTCGATATCAATTGGCTTTTCTGAATTTGTGTTACACTTTAACTTTGAACTGTCAATTTGTTTGGGTATTGTTGTAAATACGACATTTTGTAGTTTCAAATAAAGGACTCGCGACGCGTGAAAGGCCAAGTATGGTCATAGTCTTAAGGCATATCTACTGTCAAATGGTAAAGCCACCTTCGTCTCTTCTGAAATTGTAGTAGATACTTGCTTGTTTAGCCACCCGCAATGTATTAAAAAGCTGAAAGTTATGCAGTTGTGCTTCGCATCAGTAATTTTTACAGTCTCAAGACTAAGGCATTGGTCTCCTATCTGAAGCTGTACGCGGCATACAGCGTTTTCCCATAGCAAGTTATAGAACTTCTATGGAAAAATGCCGTACGTGCACAATATCCGTTATAAATGACGACCTGCAGAGCATCTCGAACTGGAGCTGTAGTTTTGGCCTTAAAGTTAACCCATCGAAGACCCAGGTTATTATAATTGGTAGCTCAAAACTGCTTCACAGGATTGATTTTGATAACCTCTCACCTATTTACTTCAATGGCGTCTTAATACCCTACTCGCATCAAGTAAAAAATCTCGGCATCATTATGGACAGGACCTTGTCTTGGGTGCCTCAGGTGAGCGAAGTTAGCAGGAAGATGTTTGCGGCTGTAGGTTCGCTTCGGAGATTGCAGAACTTCCTTCCTATTCCTACCAAAATTGCTCTTGCACAGACTCTTTTACTTCCTATTTTAGATTATGCTGACGTTGCTTATCTTGATCTCACTGTGGAGCAACTCAATAAGCTTGAGCGTCTTCAAAATGTCTGTATACGGTTCATATTTGGGTTACGCAAGTATGACCATGTCTCCCACTTCCGATCCCAGCTCAAGTGGCTCCCTGTTCGATTTCGTCGTAACTCTCACGTTTTGTCGTTTTTGTATTCAATCCTTTTCAATCCCGCAACTCCTCGCTATCTCAAAAACCGCTTTAGTTATCTCCGTTCTGCTAGATGCTCCCAGAATTTGCACCTTTCTGTCCCCTCATCCAATTCCAAATTCTATAATAATTCTTTCACATTTCAAGCTGTTCGACTATGGAATTCTTTGCCTGTTGAGATAAGGAACGCACAATCTCCTTCTTCTTTTAAAAGACTCCTCAAACTAAATTTTTTGTCTGATCTGTGATACTTTTATCTGTTCTGTTTTTGTTTTATAATGTTGGCATCGTTAAACTTATTTATATATATATGTATATATATATGTATGGTTTGTGTATATGTGATTATAATACTTATACATGTATTTGTTTTTATTTTAGTATATTATTGTATATCGGATTACTTGTGTTCTGTATTGTTACATTTTCTACACCTACTGACATAATGTAAATGTAATTATTTCCGCTACCTAAAGGTTGTCTGGAAGAGATCGCTTCTTAGCGATAAGACCGCCTGTTGTCTACCTCTAGTTAAGTCGCTACTTTTTTTGTAATTGTTTTCATTTATTGAGGTGTGCAATAAAGAGTATTTGTATTGTATTGTATTTTATTGTACGTGGTGTACAGCGTTGAATAGAAGACCAGAGCCTTTGAGGTGTATATCACTGGTTACCCGACAGCTAAAAGAGTCCAATACTTGTGCTATCAGACTATCACCCTACAGTGGACACTCGCGGTCACCTAATATTGGTTTCGAGAACTCGCCTCGCTTGCGCCGACGCAACCCGAACAACCAACGTGGTCAGGAAGGAATGCAGCATTATGCATCATTAAGGCGCTAAGCCGATATTAGTTATTTATGGAGAATGCAACATGCCCGAGATTAGACGAGATTAGACTCGAGAGGTATTTAGATGGGTTCGAGATTTATGTATCGCTATATTTATGTTAGATTACGGTGACGGACGGTCTGTGACATAGATGCATATTTATCTGAATAGGTGTAGACATCGCATGTGAAGGTGCGTGCAGACCTAAAGAACTTTCGCTGTTCTATCCCGCACTCTACGAAATCAACGAATCACATTTCGTGTAACGATCGAATTTCGTCGAGTAGTTAGAGCAGCGAATGCTCTTTTGGTCTGTATGCACCTTGAAGAAATTCTTGTGAATGTCATTCGTGTGAACTTCTGAGTGCTGCAAGTTATGTTACAAAGCAAAATGCTTCGATTGCTTCGTATTCCTCAATGTAGGAAGATCCAGGGTTAAGCGTGTGCCGCTCTAAATCACGAATTTGGACTATTGGACCGCGTTCCTAAAGTGCTCAATATGAGGATTATATATTTTTGGATGGGCGATATCGACAAACTTTGGATGTTATGAATTGCTTTCCTAGTTTTCCTTATAATTAAAAAAAAACAAGTTTATTTTTATTTGGACCCATTTTAGTTGGACAAACAGGAAAATATAAAATTAGGGAAATGCTAATGACATCTTAATCAAAAGAGAACCAGACTTCAATAAGCTAAATATAGTTTATGTGCTTAGTAAATGATGATAATGGTATTGACAGTGACACGTTGTAACGTATCGACATCAATTGAAGATAATTCTTTGCTTTCATTCTTTTTAATCCCACAATGTCGTAACAGATGTGCTTACCATAGAAAAAATCAACTATGAAAGACTCTGGTTGTCACGGGATTCGAACCCGCTGCCTCTGGATTGCCGGTCCAACGTGCTACCAATTACACCAGACGACCTTCCGTCGATCACAGCGAATTTTTCCAATGGTATTGTGAATCTAATCACTAGCGACATCTGTACGTAATGTTTCGAAGGTACTACAACCTTAGCCACACTCCTAAGACGTATGCATCACATAATCGTCTGCAAACTCGGCAACTCTACGCTGCGTTGAATTTGCTAGAGAGGGCGCTGTAATCAATACAAGATTAGAAAACATCAATTTATTTTTATAATTAAACAAATTGATATTGAAGTTACTTTTTTTACAATGCGGATAATCCCACAATGTCGTAACAGATGTGCTTACCATAGAAAAAATCAACTATGATTCATTCTTTTTGTAGGCGTTCGATTTAAAATATCATGACGTCGCCGCGTACCACGTGACCTACAATTGTACGTCAGTGTTTTCATTCAGGATACTATGGAATTAAACAGAGCGGGTAGAATTTCAACCAATCAGATTCGAGCGAGTTTGTTGTTAGCCAATGGTAAAAGATGTTCAGTATGAGGTGATTCAAAGACGTCGAATGAACGAACAATTGAGGGATTGAGAATGAGAGTTGAGAGAATCTGACTTAAGGGAGTGTAACAGGTATTCGAGGCTTTTCGTCGGCAGAGCGTCGAGTCGTAAGGAAGTCAGTGAGTTTAGTTCGTAAGGCATATCGTGTCTAGATTTGTTCACAGATATAGCAGGCAGGCTTTACGGCAGCGGAGGCATAGGGCGAGTAACACCATTCCTGGGCGTGATTCGAAGATAGAAATGCAGTACCACCCGGCATTTGGGCGCACAAAGGATGCACCACATGGATATGGTACGTCGCCTCTGGCATACTTTATATTTATAGGAATCGCTTTGTGAATTGTAGAATAATAAGTGCATCGAATCATACGGGATTCCAGCGATATGTTAGAAAGTGGGTAGATTCAGATTCTGTTGAAAATTAAATGGATACGTTGTTCTTTGCAGATGGGCGTGCCCGAATATCTAGTTTCTATTATGCGTGTTCAATTGTGCTAATCGTGTTTATTCATAGTCTAAATATTGAATAGTTATTATTCCGACATACTTTCGACAATGCTAGAATTACTAAGTGGTAACGAATCGTACTGGTTGATTAGTGACTACTATAAATTTACGGCAAACCGACACAGGGGCGAACGTAAGTTATTTAATCTTAATTTAATGAATTAGTTTAGCTTGTAGTTGGGGTCCGGCTTGTGTGGGGGTGTCTGGATACAGGGCCCGTGTCTGGATGGTTTTCATGCAGATTGGATCTTAAATTGCAATCTATGACAGGAATATAATGATAAATCATTGCTTGTGGTCGTGCGTGTGTCCGGTTGATTTAAATTACTTAACTCGCTTTATAATGTTCAGCGTAACGGCAATACGAAGATAATCGAGTGACATTTTAATAACGTAACATGTTTATCTAAATATTTTCTGTATTAATTATTAGGTTGCCGTATTCTTTGGTCGACAGTAGTAGACCAGTGGAGCGCGCAGCACTGGTTCATGTAGGTTGTATAGATGCGCCACGTGTTAACACGTTCAATGCGGTAGGGGTCTTTCGACCTCTTACAAGGTGTGGTTAGTTACGAGTTAAGCCTATTGCATCAGTGTTCAAATATGATACTTACAAAGTGAATAATTAAATAAACTGTTTTATAATGGTGTTTTATAAATACTTTGATTCATTAATATTTGATTATTAGATATAGTGTTTCCCTTAAATTTAGTTAGAATTCAGTGCCATTCTACTCCGCTGTGAGCTCGTGGTATTATTTTAGCACACTATTATATTTAATACGTTCACTGCGGTTGGGGGTTGGGGGACTTTCGATCCCTTGTATGGTTAGTTGTGAGCTAAGGTAATTGCCGCAGCGAAAATGTTAGGATGGCTGCTTTCCGTATTAGATTATAGCTCTCATCATATTGTACAGTGTATAAATATTGGTAGGTAACTAAATAAATATTTCTCATTTCCGGTTCATGTCCATCGGCGAGAGGCCATATCATCCAGGGATGAAGGGTGTGGAAATGCGGAGTCGACACTACGGGAACTGCTTAGTACCTGCAGTTACATCAGCATCTAATACTTCGTCGGTCGCAAGTGATGCTCAAAGGCGTCAGCCATTTTGTCTTGACAGGACTCCGGTGAACTGGTGTGTTGCTTCTGGTTTATTTAATAGATAGGAAAATCTACCCTCCAAATTAAGGGTATGCCATATTGAAAAATAATTCTAAACTTAAATATATTATATTAATGTTACGGAGAGCGGGCTAGGATCTATTTTAATTGAATACCACTATTTGATGATTTATTGGTTAATTATTTAGAGTTTATACTTTATTGGAATAATTATCGATTAAACAGAACATTTCATGGGCAATAATTGCTTGATTAGTTTTAGTATTTGAATTACTCTTTTAGTATTCTTCTATTATTCCGTTCAATTATAATCCGTAATCAAAATTATTAACTTCTTATGAATACCCCTTATAAACATAATCTTTTCTACTTTCCGGTGTTTCGTGCGTACGAGAGAGAGGGCGCCATGTACAGACGACATCACGACACCGCTACACGCGTGCTTCGTGTTGGGTCGGCCCTGCTACTCCATTCATAAGGGTGCCATATACAGCGTCTGCATCTCTGCGTCACTGCTCGCGTGCTACGTGTTGGGTCTACACTGTTATTCCATACATTATTATCGTCCATTCGAGCGGATATACGTTTCATTTAGAATGAAGGGTATTACAGATTTAACATCCACCGTACGACATAACTGCAGTTGATATTTTAGTTGTCAATCGTGATTGAGAATCTAATATAATACATAATTCTATTGCTGTTTACAAGTTCTAGATTGACAACGCACTGCTATTTAATATCTTATATTTAATGTCATAAATATTGGGCTATGATCAGTGCATCCACTTACTTGATTTATCTAGACGCGGCTCTTTGCTAATGAATCACGCAGTATTTGAAGTCACTAAGTAGAAATAGTTGATCCATCAATAGTATATTAGAAACTATGAATGCGTGATTCATTACAATGATTATAAACTGTATATCACGTGTGCGTTATGGATTTGAGACTCTTATAAAATGATCCAGATTTTAATATTTTAAACTTATTCTAAACATTTAAGTATATATTACCCTACTGTCAATTAAAGCATAATTTGAGCTACTTACATCATATAACGGAACGTATAAATTCACAGAATTGATTAAAATGCTAAAATTATTATTTTGAATTGGAATTGACCGCGTTTAACAATAAAGTTGTAATTAATGGAATTGGGCTTACGTATCTTTGATAATGTGATTCGTTTAGTTGAGAGATGTGGTTCTAGTAACTATTATGGAAATATTAATATTAAATGTAGTTAAACTCTGCTTCCGTCCGGGATCGAGGTTCTCATAAGTCACCTAATTTGTTAGGGGACCACGAGTTTCATGGTAGAACTTCGTCTTTGATCGATGCCCTCGCGTAATCTTTGAAAAGGGTGAATCGCTTGGGCTTGTAATTTATTTACACTCGCGAAATGGACCGCTTGACTAGAACTATTCTGGCAAGCCGTCCAAATAGCATACGATAAGACATCTGTACCCTTGTTTGCTAACATTTGTGGTTAAAGACCCCAATTATATATTTACAATCTAATTTTTATACTATATGGGCGAGGCTGCAAGTGCGAAGCTCAACGATCTTACAGACTATTGACTTAGTTGTCTCATGCTTTCGGGCTGGGCTTGCTACCATGGAGCTTGAATAATACTGTGCATTGATGTGCAATTCCCAGTACTATGGTCACACTTGGTTCTTTTATATGTAATACTACGGGTTCTGAATTGCCTTCTCTAAATGTCAAAGAGATAATATATACAAGGGGTACCTTTGTAACCATGCAAACAAGTATAATTCATATTGAACAATAATTCGGTGCTTGTATTAAGTGTTCAAGAGATACACAAATCTATATATTATATATACGTATTCTTGCTATCTCAACTAACTGATTCCATTATCATTGTCATTGTCATGCCCACATCGACTCCAGATTATTATAATTATGACTCTTCTAGAAAAGAGTATTATTATTACAAAATTATACATTAATTTAAAAGAAGTATATTATCACATTCTTAGTTAGTCTCGGAATTTGCATCTTCGGATCTATTCCTAGCGTTTGGATATTCTCAATGCTAGTCTGTTGACTTACCTGAGGGTTTTGCATCGGTTTGCAACTCTAAATACCCAATATGGATAGTATAGAATCGGTCCACGCTGAGACTCCCGTTCAGACATTACTCTTGTCATGCGTGTGTTCATCAACACAGTATAAAACATAAGCGTCATTTAGATATAAGTTAGTTTTAAGTGGTTTAGTATTAAGGTACTGATTCATCGTTATTTCTGCGTTCACTTCAGCTTTGCCTCGGCTTGCTGAAGACATAATAATGTTATATCAAACATAATATTTCTGAGTATTCTTATAGAATACTATTACATAAGTGGTTGTCTCATAACGCTATGGGACTTATCTAATCATACGGCTTACATATATATTACACATTAACGTCTTGAGAGGCATATTGTCATATTCTTATTCTCAAGTCTCTGAATTTGTATCTTCGGATCTTTTCCTAGCGTTCGGATATTCTATACAAGTCCATTGTTATACTCGAGGGTTTTGCATCGGTTTGCAACTCTAAATACCCAATCTGGATTGTATAGAATCGGTCCACGCTGAGACTCTCGTTCAGACATTGGCCAACATAATGACGTGTGCGTTTGGTTAATATATTATACGAGCGGCTTATAGCTGATCATTGGGGTATTCCACGCCAAGCGGACAGGTGAAAAAAGTCGATGTCTCCGATTTCGAAAATTTTTGGTGTAATTATACCTGTGTATGCCCTCGGCCCTGATACCAAATATTTTTATTATTTGAGCTATAGTTCATGAGTTACGCCATTTTGAAATTTTGATCATTAGGCGGTATATGGTATCTTTAACCGCCAGTATTCAATGGAAAAAAATATAAATATTAAAATGTTATTATTGGGTTGTATAGCGCATAAGAGAAGCTTTTTATGCACGTTTTTATATTTTTAATTTTATTGATTGTTTTTTTATTTTTTTGTATTTATTTTTTTTATACTTAAATTTATCAAACTTCGACCATTTTAATTTTTTTTATTTTCTGTCCAAAAATTGAGAATATTATATAGATACTCCCTGCCAAGTTTCAGGATGGGCACGGAAATGGTTTAGGAGCTAGAGCGAATATAGTGCCGCTGAGGAGCGCCCGAGCGGCCAGCACCCGGGCAGCTCACGCTGCGCTCGTTCGCGGTTGCAGTCAATTCCTGTCGACTAGGGCGGTTGGCCATGTTTTAAGTATTGTTTTACAATATTTAACATAAAAAACCGGCCAAGTGCGAGTCGGACTCGCGCGAGAAGGGTTCCGTACCATTATCAATTTATCGTTAAAAAAATACAGTAAAATTAACCTATCTCAAAAACTATAAGAGAGAATTTCATCATACCAAAAATCGTTGATAGAGTTGATTATTATGCATACATATTTTTTTTTTTAATTTTATACCACGTAGTTTAAAAATATAGGGGGAGGGACACATTTTTCAGTCTTCAAGAGCTGATATCTCAAAACCGGTTCGCTTAAACAAAAATGTGAAATATAAACCTTGATATCATTTTTAAAGACCTTTCTATTGATACCCCACACGCTTATATACATCTAAAAAAAATGTTCTATCCCTCAGTTACATGTATGGAGGGCCCCAACCCCAATTATTTTTTTTACAATCTAGTATCATAATTCTGTAGCGGTTTATGGAACACATGTTCTTACCAAATTTCATTACTGTAGCATTTTCAGTTTCCGAGTAAATCGGCTGTGGCAGACGGACAGACGGACATGACGAATCTATAAGGGTTCCGTTTTTGCCATTTTGGCTACGGAACCCTAAAAAAGAAACAAAATATCTTATAATAACATATTCGTTTATTTAAATATTATTACAATTTTACAAGTGTCCTGTAATTGGCTCTGTATTGCTAACTTGTATGTACATAGAAGACATGTGTTAAGCTGTTGGTTTTCCATGTATGTAAAATAAAATAAAAATACCTGTAACGTGTATTGGAAGATACCTACTTTCTAACTTGTATTTTTTGCAAGTCGAAACTGGCGCAAGTATATTGGTCTGTATATGAAAGTCATTAACTATACTAGACACGAAGAAATACCATGCTTTCATTCCGACAGCAGAAGGTGTTATGGTGAAACGTACGAGCATTCGAGCGACGCTGACACTTGTAAAATTGAAAGAATTTTTTTAATAAACGAATATGTTATTATAAGATATTTTGTTTCTTTTTTAGGGTTCCGTAGCCAAAATGGCAAAAACGGAACTCTTATAGATTCGTCATGTCCGTCTGTCACAGCCGATTTACTCGGAAACTAAAAATGCTACAGTAATGAAATTTGGTAAGAATATGTGTTGCATAAACCGCTACAGAATTATGATACTAGATTGTAAAAAAACAATTGGGGTTGGGGCCAACCATACATGTAACTGAGGGATAATTTTTTTTTTTTAGATGTATATAAGGAGCATTCCACGGGTTGTCCCGTACAAACGCGTGGATATTTTGATAATTAGATTTTTCTTCAGAGTTATTAGTTATTACATATATTTTTGAGTAATTTTTGACTCCTCTAGTCACGAAAGAGAACTTCGAGAAAACCCACAATTTTGAGAAAAACCGTGTTCGTACGGGACATAGGTGGACTTTTTCGTGGAATGCAGCATAAGCGTGTGGGCTTCAAAAATGATATCAAGTTTTATATTTCACATTTTTATTTAAGCGAACCGGTTTCGAGATATCAGGTCTTAAAAAAAAATATGTATGCATAATAATCAACTCTATCAACGATTTTTGGTTTGATTAAATTCTCTCTTATAGTTTTTGAGGTTAATTTTACTGTATTTTTTAACGATAAATTGATAATGGTACGGAACCCTTCTCGCGCGAGTCCGACTCGCACTTGGCCGGTTTTTTATGTTAAATATTGTAAAACAATACTTAAAACATGGCCAACCGCCCTAGTCGACAGGAATTGACTGCAACCGCGAACGAGCGCAGCGTGAGCTGCCCGGGTGCTGGCCGCTCGGGCGCTCCTCAGCGGCACTATATTCGCTCTAGCTCCTAAACCATTTCCGTGCCCATCCTGAAACTTGGCAGGGAGTATCTATATAATATTCTCAATTTTTGGACAGAAAATAAAAAAAATTAAAATGGTCGAAGTTTGATAAATTTAAGTATAAAAAAAATAAATACAAAAAAATAAAAAAACAATCAATAAAATTAAAAATATAAAAACGTGCATAAAAAGCTTCTCTTATGCGCTATACAACCCAATAATAACATTTTAATATTTATATTTTTTTCCATTGAATACTGGCGGTTAAAGATACCATATACCGC
>JALPQI010006409.1:0-49495 GCA_025490895.1 Thaumatotibia leucotreta
CAGTCCAAAACTTCGGAGGGCCATCTGTACTAAAAACGTCATACGAGACACGTGCAAAAACGAAATTCGTAACTCGTGTCGATTTAAAGCACTCCCTATCGATCGTGTTTTAAGACATCGCCACTCGTTTCGAATTTCATGTTTTTCGCACTTGTGTCGTAATGTACTATATCGTGACGTTTCAGACTGACAGTTGTCATTCACAAATTTGCACTAAGATCGTTAGATAGATTGGAGTGTTATGAATGTTATGATTATGCCAGGTTACCTGTGTACAATAAAGTTTAAATAGTACGGAAAAGAGTCACTTTTTGTGGAGAAGTTTTTCCTTAAAAAGGCGCAATTTTTGAGCATATTAATTGTAATAGTCGGTTGACAGTCGCTCGTTGTAAATATTAAAACAATATTTGCATGCACTGTGGTAATGGCAATAAGAATACATTTTGTCACCATCCCAACTCTTCCCGTGGGTGTCGTGAGACCCGACTAAGGGATTGAAGTGTCCGTGGTCTATTGTTTATTGAAGATAGTCAGTATCATCATGCATAGTGGACTCACTACTGCGATCGCCATCCCGCTTGTCCAGAAAGGCGATGGCATTTACCTCCTAATGCGTCTATATGCTTAGGTATTAAATAAATATCTAAGGACATCTTACACAAATCGACCTAGTCCCACGGTAAGCTCAATTAAAGCTTGTGATGTGGGTACCAAGCGACGATATATATAATAGAATACTTAAATGCATAAACAGTCATGACTAAGGAACACATATTTGTGATAAATAAATACACAAATAATGCCCTCGCCGGGATTCGAACTTGGAACCTCGCCAGGGTCACTACCAACTAAGCTACGGAGGCTAACAAATGGGAGAGGCCTTTGTCCAGCAGTGGACTGATATTCAAATTTCAAATTCAAAATTCAAATTCAATTAATTTAATGTTAAGAAAAACACATGTCAAAAAATATATATACAAAATTACAAAATTAAAATACCTAAATACAATCTATAGAATTTACTTAATTCTAAAAAGTGAACAAAACCATACTCAAAATGTCACACAATACACATTATACACATTCAATTAATAAATAAAAAGATTTAAAAGCAAACAAAACAATAATAAAATAATCTAGGCATGTCAATAATCATTATAAAATTCTTTGACACTGTAATATGCTTTTTTCAATAACATCGCCTTGACAAGATTGACATAATGCTCATAGGAAGGCACCCGTTTAACCTCCGAACTCAGCTTATTATAAATTTTAATGCCAACAACTCGCAAAGAATTTGACGATTTCGCCAATCTGGCAGGAACCGGTAGTACATCACGGGCAGTTTTCCGCTGATCAGGACGTCGCCTCTTAAACTCATCCAAGTGCTTCCACATGAACTTGGCTACTTCTAGGATATACATGCATGGGACTGTCAGTATTTTAAGCCTCACAAAATGCTCCCTTGTTGGTGTGAAAGGTGGCACGCCAGCCAATAACCTTACAGCTCTTTTTTGCATTACAAACACCCTGTCCCTATCCGCAGCAAGGCCCCATAAGTCAATTCCATATAAAATAATGGAATTGACGTATGCGTAGTATGCCATACGGATGGTTTCCTGAGAGAGAGCAGGGGCGAGCCGCGACAATGCAAACGATGCCTGAGCGAGCCTACCTGAAAGTGGATTTATGTGAGTATCCCATCTTAAGCCAGAGTCCAAGTGGATGCCCAAGAATCGCGTTTCATGGACCTGCGGCAATCTAATCCCATCAACTGTTATGTCCAGCGGTGTCGGGTACTTTCCTCTCAACCAAAAGTGAATGATGTAGGTTTTATCAAGGTTTATTAAAAACCCATTGGCTCTGAACCAGTCGGACAGTTTACCCAGGACATTTGCGGTATTTTCCTTCAAGTTAGAAAAAGTATCCCCAGAAACAATGGCACAACCATCGTCCGCGAACATTATAAAATCACCATGTGGGAATACGCTAATCAGATCATTCACCATGACAAGGAAAAGAAAGTTACCGACGGCCGAGCCCTGGGGAACAGAATAATCTCCAAGTGTTCTTGAATCAGACCTGGTTACACCACCATCAACTGATACTACCTGTTCTCTATTCTGTAAAAAAGACTTAATGAAGCCCAGAAAGCTACCACAAACACCGTATCTCTGTAGCTTCATCAATAATAGTTGGTGATCGACAGAATCAAATGCACGCGACAGGTCACAGAAAACAGCAGCAACCATTTTCCTGTCATCCAAATATTTTAGTACCCGCTGGTGAACTGCACGCACAGCGTCGACTGTTGACTTGCCCTGGCGGTATGCATACTGGTGATCATGAAATAGTCTATTGTCCTCAAAATATTTAACCAACCTATTACATATTCCGAGTTCAACCACCTTCGACATTGCAGGGACTAACGATATGGGCCTATAGTTTTTCATATCCTCATTAGACCCTTTGCCCTTATACACCGGGCTTACTTTAACAATTTTTAATGAGCTGGGATATTCCCCTAAAATAGCAAACTGGTTAAGAAGGGCACAGAAAATATCAATTACATTGTCCGGTAATCGTTTTATAAGATCTGCAGAAATATCATAATAGTCTGTAGAGTGCTTACATTTTATAGTTTTTATAGTTTTTCATTTTATAGTTTTTATTGACTGATAATATGTGTGTGAGTGTGTGTGTGTGTGTGTGTGTATGAGGGCCCGCTTATACTAGACTAGCCCAAATCTAAAACAAAGTCTCGTGAACAGCATAACACGCGTGTAGTATGTGATTATGCACGCATCTCCACACATAATATCCTTACTTATCATATCTATCTATGACTAACATGCCAAAATACTCTTTACTTCTACAAACTTATATTCTATTTTAGTATGCACAGTCGACGTCTGAGCTAGTGTGGTCATAAATATCTGTGCGTGCCTGTGTTGTTACGGTGTTAGAGTGCATATTCAGGAACAATATAGAAAAACAACCATTCGTGATAAACACACAAATAAATGCTGTCGTTTCTAATTTCCTAGGCATAAAAACAATAATCATATAATTTTTTTTAACAAAATAGGAAACTCAAAAAGCCACATTTTAACGATAGGCTCACGTTTCGTCAGGATAATATTAAACATAAAGGTGCATTCCGACCAAAGGAGCATTCGCTATTCTAACTCCCTACTCTACGAAATTTGATCGTTACACAAAACGTGATTCGTTGATTTCGTAGAGTGGGGGATAGAATAGCGAATGCTCGTTTGGTCTGAAAGCGTCTTGCGTGGCTTACCCTTAAAACGAACAGGGCAAAATTAATAGGAGACTCGCGAGAGAAACTCGCGGCAAACTCGCTGCACGCTCGCGGCAAACTCGCTTCGCTTTCAACTCGCTCGCAAATCGCAAGTGTGATAAGGCTTTACTCGTGGTAGTTTGTTTGTACATTGTTCTAGTATGTAATTTGTATGATACATGATGCGTTGATGTGAGTATGTGAAGGTGGTTATTATGCGTTAGTCTCGGCTTGAGTGAAATATTCTATCAGATTTAATACGATATGAAGCTTTCGTAGTATCCGTGTTGTTATTTTGTTGTACTACTAATAAGTACTCTTAGACTGATTTCGATCCTGATTGACCTGAGGTATAAGATTAGAAAGCATCAATTTTAAAACCTTTTCCATCGCAACGATATTTTATTTGATGTAAGGATCACAATTCTTTTCGTTGTCTTATTTTGTGTCCCTAAAAAACGTGACGCAGTTGTGATTTTTGTATGAGATGATGTTTTGTTTTCAATTTCTCATGTATGGATTAAAATCTAGCGTGAAAAAGAAATAGAAGTGCACTTTTATTTTTTTAATATACTTAGTCGAAACAGCAAGTAAAAGCGTGACAGAGTGGTATGAAACAAGAAAACGAAAAGAATTTTGACTCGAAAACGTTTTTCTTAAACGGATGTTTCTTGTTTTCTTTCAGATATAGGCATATAAATATGTAGTCGCGAGCTATACTATCAGTAGGTACTTACTATCAAAGATTGGGAAAATCCACAAGACTATAACAACAGTTACCAACTGCTTTGTGTGTTTTACATTAATTTATTAAAGCTAAAGTCTCTGTATATTTGGCTTAGCCCTGTAGGTAGATATGTGAACATTTAAATATAATATGTTATTAATATTAGAATACCCTAAAGAACTGGTAATGTTGTCTGTTGTTACAGCCTTGTGAACTTACCCGTTTTAATCAAGAGTCTGTAGCAAGCTTACAAAGGTTACGTTCTTATTTTCAATCTTTGTAGTGTTATAAAACTGTAAATTCAATGAAATCAAAACATATGTGGACTAGAAATTAGTTCCCGAGGTTTGAAAAGTTATGAAGAAAAAAATATAACAACTATTATTTACATTTATATCAAATTATGTTTATGTAGTTCCGCTGAATACTATGGCCAAAATATACCTAAGTAAAGTCCTTTTCATATACGAAGGCCCGATTCCGCTTGACAAAGTCATTAGGCGTTAACAATAGGATCAGTGATAGCAAAAGATACCTGTCCAGACCATTTTGTGGCGTGATATTTTTTGCATACATCGATGTACGGCACGTGCCAATTTGTAGTGGACCAATCAAATGACAAAAGTTTAGAATGGAATCGGGCCTTCGTATTTGAAATGGACTATACCCTTAATATTTCGGAACGTCGATATTTTTATCAAAACGTCAGGATGTAGATTTTAATTAATATACATAATTCGTTAAAATAGTCTTAGTAAACCTAGTTAAGCGTGATTGACAATCAACATCCTCCTAGAAATAAACCTTAATTAAAACACAAAACAATAAAAGGAAACAACGTACAGTAACATTACAGGTTGGAATTCAATTTGCGAATATCCCCGTCAACGCGCTGTCTTGTATGACTTGTATGAGTTGTATGGCAAATTGAATGGAAATGAGGATCTAATGCGAGGAATAATGTTGTGGGCTTTGTTCACACGCAGTCATGTTAGTATTGGCTCCAAGTTGTGTTTATATATAGCTGATAGATAAAACTCATGTTAGGTTATTTATCAGCTTATGCTATTCATCTTCATCATCATCAGCCTATTACAGTCCACTGCTCGACGTAGGCCTCTCCTATTAACTATGCGTAGGTATAAACGCATTAGGAGGTAAATGCCCATAATCGCCACGCTGGGCAAGCGGATTGGCGATCGCAGTAATGTGTCCACTGTGATGACGCTGCTGCCCATCATCAATCTTTTATCAAATAATGGTCACTGACACTTCAATCCCTTAGTCGACTCTTACGACACCCGAAGGAGGAGTTGGGGTGGTGACAAAGTATTCTTTCTGCCGTCAACACACGGCAAACACCTTTTTCACTGCCTAAAGTTATGCTATTCGGCTTATAAATAATAAATAAAGGAAGTATAGTGCTTTTCAAACTTGCACTGAAATAAAAAAGGCAAGTCAATTTTTAGTACAAACCAATAACGAATCTACAATATGGGTCCATTGCAAGAAAAAGGCATCATATTTAAAAAATGCGGGCGCCTATTTTTTATCGCTCATAGAAATCATAGAAAATTTGAATATGAAGCCTTTTGTTCACTGCCTAAAGTCCTTACACAAAAAACTTCGCAACACAAAAATCCTATGAGAGCTTTAGCTATGCAGAATGTTTTTGCTATCGACTCATATTACAAAAAAAATTTAATGAATGCCTAATTTTTTTATGTATTTGAGGTAATATTTTACCCGGTGACATTGACATTGCAATTGTGTCACGCCAAATTGTTCTGTTACTTGTCAAAAGAAGGTTACTCCTGTACATTACAGTCCTAGGACTGCTAAGTAGTTATGAAACTCCATTACATAGGTATCCGTCCAGTCACCAAACCACCGACTAGGTACTTCAGGGTTCAATTTCACGTAATGTCAACATTTCATTGATAAAACTAATATTCGATTCACCTACCCTATTTTCACCGGTAAAGCCAGTATACACAAACCCTATCAGCTCGCGATATGTCGTGTCGAGCACTGCATTATGCCAGCGAAATGCATAACATTTTGTGCCGGATATTAATCGCTGCACTGCAAACGGCATTTCTACCCTACCTTCACACACCTCATATCTTATACTCTCACTTTAAAGCAAAAGCATCCTTATATAACGCGAAGAAAGTTAATTTTACTGCTGGGATGAGTGTAAAAGCTGTTATTGTTGAATTACAGATAAGTTACGAACGTCTTATGCATGTTTTCTGCTGACAATGGGGTTCAAGTATGTCGTCCATACTGATCTGTGAAGAAAGAATCTAAAATGTTACAATGTGCATGCTTAACGATTACTTGTTTCTATTTGTGTGGCATTTGTCCCCGTATACGTAACGACGCTTGACGACAAGGTTTTATGAACATAGGCATAGTAAAGTGGGGAATAATGGAAGTTAATTATTCAAGCTGCAACTTGTTTGTTTATGGTATGTTTTGGGTCAAACTGCTTTTGTGTGTTTTTGACGCTTCGGGCACTAATGTCAATACAATGGTGGTCTTGACATAAAGTGAGAATGGCTCCCATGGAGATCAGTGATCACTCAGCTGAATAATTTCGCCACAGTATAATAATTAGTATTAACGTACAGTACGGCTACACTTTCACACCGAAGTTTGTATCATACATTTTATCGTAACATCGGTATGGCTTCGCCCTGTCCCAATGTTTGATTATCTGTAGTTAAATCATGCGAGTTTTTGATCTCTTCTCGGTGATCGAACTGAAATTTTGTATTTATTATGGCCATGGGGAAAGGGAAAAGTTAAGGTAAAAAGTCATATGAAGTTTGCCGTCTATCATAAGAGAAAATTCAACATGTGAGGAAACGATTTTGTTACAGTGTTGTCTTATGCTTTCGGCTTTCCGCGGGACCTTTCTAGGGACACTAGGGTTTAATAGGTCGAGACAATTATTCCAAACATTGACTTGAAACTCAATACCTGTTAATATATTTTTATCTCAGTTGACGCACTCTCTGATAACTAACCGGGAATATTACTTTTATCTATCTCATTTCATGCGAATAGATTACCTGAGTGCATGACAAATATTGCAGAATTTATTCCATTTAATCAGAACCCATTCGTGTTTCTCAAAATGCGAGGATATTTTCAATTACGCTTTCCTATTTGCCTTTTCCATAAGCATACGCGAGCATTAGGAAATCTATCCCAGAATATAAATTGTATATTTATTGGCTTGTAAGAAGTAATTTACACGCATACGAGGTAATACGAAGCTCAAGTAATTACAGTAGGAAGATAAAGTGTGTTCAACAGCCACTGCAGTTGGGCTATAAGCCTGTGCAATCAGATTTGCATCTCTGTGGCGACTGTGGATACGGTGCGAGTGATTTTGCCAGTATTTTAAGTGTCCTGTTATCATCATCGTTTTAAGGTGCGTTTAAATTAAACCAAAAGAGCATTCGCTGTTCTAGCGCCCGTTCTACGAAATCAACCAATCACGTTTTGTGTACCGATCAAATTTCGTAGAGTGGGAGGTTAGAACAGCGAATGCTCTTTCAGTTTGAACGCACCTTTAGCTGAAAAACGTCCTCTGCTAGGCTTGGAGTATGCCATTTACTCCAATACACTTTATTTAAACGTTTGAAGTACTCGAACTACTAGAATAGTTGTTAGCGTTGTTATTATTTAAAGTACCTGTTATTTTTAAATGACTTAAAAAAAAGGAGGTGGTTTTCAATTCGACTGATTTTTTTTGGTGGATGTATGTTACCCGATATCTCCATGAATCCTGAACCATTTTTTTTACACCAACGTCTATAACCCTGAGATGGTCCCGTTAGCACCAAGTTGAGGTCTGATGATGGGATCTTAGAGAAATCGAGGGTTCTCTTCAAATGTTATAGATACATGTATGCTGGCGCTGTTGGTAATTTTCATTCATTTACAAGGATTTGCATTCAGAAAGTAGGATTTGATGATAGGAAACCAATGATGGAAACCACAGATGATAGGATCTTGGATAAATCGGTTGAAGTTGGTTGTTTTTAATTTTTTTTATTTGGTGATTGAATTGAAATGAAATATTTTATTCAAAGAGCAACATTAATTACAATGCATATGGGTCCTGAGCTAGGAATCCCTGTGTTACAGCACCCAAAGAAGTAACAACTTAATTTAGCAGTATTTCGCACAAAGAAAACTTAGAAGGTATTATTTTCTCCATCGTCATATTTCTTTGTAGTCCTGGACAATCCATTGACGCACAAATCGGCACAAGTCGGAATGTTACAATACTGCGGACGATTAGTTACTTATACTGTTACAATCTTACCATTCGAACTTCACCTAAACGAGTCCTGGATTTACGAGTAATCCTAACCGAGCGTCAATTAATATGTATGCGCACTTAACTCGCAGGCTAATTATATCCAAGTTGCCGATCGACAGTGTATTGGGTCACCCAGCGGAATCCGGTTACTTTTACTGAGAAATCTTATATTCTGCTTAGGCTTCCAGTGAAGGATATATGCAAATCAGTAGTTATTTTATTTCTATTTATAAGTTCGTAAGTAGTAATTTAAATGATATGACGATATGAAGCCTGGAATCTGTATGATTGTAATAAATCGTAGAGAAAAAAGATTAGTTTACTTTAATCGAATTGATAGTATAGATACTAAATATTTAAATAATATGTATTTGTCAAAAAAAAATTTTGCAATACCAATAGTTCATATTGTCTTAACAATTGCAATTTATATGCGTTAATTCATTATGAACGATTTTCACTTTCAAATGTTTACCGGATTCGTAATCGCCACCGTCCGAGGTGTGGTTGCACGCAGCCGCATTGGATCTGCGCACGATACGCTACATGAACTAATGGGTTATGGAGATAAGAGCCATTGACAGCAAGCGTGGGCAAAATTTATTCGAATGAAGATAAAACTAGCCAAATTATACAGAATACGTATTAGTAAAATTGATAAATCGGTTTTCAATCAGTAATCAAAAATGTTTTAATGGCCGAACCAATCACTATTAAGCTACGAACAAATAAAACATGGAAGCCGCACGCCATAGTAAATTGCCTTTCAAAAACGGTCCTGAATTTTAGTTGACAAATGTCACCCTTTCTTTAATGCATCACGGCAATGAATTTCAATATCAGCCTATAAAAACTTAAACCGCCATTTAAAAATAGTTGTGATTGGTCCATCAAACTTTTGGTTGGTTATATTCTATAACCATTTGTCAAAGATGTTGCGCGAAATATGCGCGGTGTTAAGAAAAGCGCTATGTCCTGCCCATCTTGGCACAATTGAACAATTGATTTTGGGGGCATTTTTGAGCTGGCGTTAGACGTCCATGTTATATATGGTCGCAGCTATTAAGCTATTACTTTACAAACAAGACTGCAATGTCCTTATGAAATTCCATTACAAACCTCTTCTGTTCGACAAGCCCTAAATGGGATACTTCCATGCCTATTTTTAGGCGCGTATCTAATGACATTTCATTGCATGTTTGAAAAATTGTCATTTTTTCCCGCTCTTAAAATCCGTCGCACCCACGGCAGTTAGCGCCGTTTATACAATATCTGGGCCGTGTGGTGACGGCTGTAAGAATAAGAATACATTTGTCACCACCCCAACTCTTCTCTCGGATGTCATAAGAACCGACTAAGGGATTGAAGTGTCACTGACCATTCTGAGATTTCTGAGAGAAGATTGATAATGGGCAGCAGCGTCATCATAGTGGGCACATTTACTGCGATCGCCAGCCCGCTTGCCCAGCGTGGGTATTATGGGCGTAGTGGTGAGTATCATCATCATCATCAGCCAATTGACGCTGCTAGACATAGGCCTCCCCCAGAGAGTTCCACAAAGATCCGTCGTGAGCTGTCCGCATCCATTGGACACCCGCAACCTTTACCAGGTCGTCGCTCCATCTTGTGGGGGGCCTTCCCACGCTGCGCCGTCCAGTGCTACTGAGTATACGAATAGTTAATAAGAGAGGCCCACGTCCAGAGGTGGACTGAGATAGGCTAATATATGAGATAAGAGCACAGATGTCATATATACCATAGATCAAGCAAACGTATCTACTTAGCGAGTCAAATGAACTCAGTGAAATCCACTGAGTTGTCCGTCTTTAATCGCAGCTTGCAGCTTTGGGGCGTCAAATTTTGTAAGTTGAAGTGAACAAAAACATTAATAATGCCTCCTTAAGTAATATTAATTGCAACAACACAAAAAAATGTGAATACTCAAGGGCCTGAGACATATTTAAAATCATAGGCAAGTAACAATTTCAGTACAAAATTTGACACGCTCGGCCGCCATACAATTGAATGAACTTGTTTCTTCTATCCAAACCAAATTTGTGGATAAGAGTCTTATTAGACGAGCGTCCGTGCCGGGTACTCCTAATCAGCTAGTGGAAGCACTAATGCCTCCTAAATCCCCAGTTGATATGTCACCACTTTCCCACATAGCCCTCTGACCTAGAAATGGTCTGGCACCAGTTATCTCGTAATCGGAGTAAACAGCGCAGGCGCTGGCGCGACATGCCGCTTTCTTCACAATTAGCTGCAGCCTCCATCTAATACGGAGATTACTCTGCGCAGATCTGATAGCAAACTGAAGAAACGTATACAGTGTGTGTCTATGACTGGCTTTTATCGAAACCAAGGAATGCGATGCAGATTTCTAGCCAAACCGTGAATATTGTTCGATTCAAAATGCTAATTTTAAAAGTAATTAACTTTCTAAGAAAAGTTAATTGAGAAGCAATGTACTTCAAAATGAATCGTTAATTTGCACTTGGCAATGACAGATCGCAGCCACTCACAACGTTTGACAATAAGCAGTACACGCGTTACATTGATCGTTCGGAGGAAATAAAATTAATTGTACGGTCAATTTAATTATTTTTCAAATATTAATACTTGAAAACGATTGCTAGTAATGCGTATTATTACCCATTTTCGTAAAAGCCCGGGTCATGGAAACACACTGTATACTTTCTCTAGAACATTCCCGGGCAGAAGTGCCCAAACTTTAATTATACGCGCTCCCTGTAGTTATTTACCTGTCTCTGATACACCTATGAAAAGGAAAACGGCAATTTCGCCTTACGCATAAAATTGGCGAAAACAGGGTTTTATACAGGGTGGTTAGTGAGTAACCCGACAAACTTGAAAGGTGTATCCCTGACCACATTTTGGGACTATAAATAAATAAATAAATAAATAAATATCTTGGGACATCTTACACAAATCAACCTAGTCCCACGGTAAGCTCAATTAAGGCTTGTGTTGTGGGTACCAGGCGACGATATACAGGGTGGTCCAAACCTTGACGTCAAAAATTTTTTTTTAGGTTCCCTACGTCATGGGCTATCGGAATATACCCCATGTATGTTAGCCGATTTTTTGTAGTTTTCGAGTTATGAATTTTTGAAAATTTTTTTTTGAGAAATTTTGGAATTAAGAAATTTATTGATAAAAAAAAACTTTTGGGTTTTTTTTAATATTTTATTTTTGTAAAAGTATTACAACAAATAAAGCATTTACTGACAAAAAAATTTGCATTCTCTCTTTGATACAAGTAGGATAAAAAATAAAAAATTCTAAATTTTACGTTAAAAACGCATCAAAATAGCATTAATGTACGTAAATAAAAAAAATAAAACATATCTCAAGGATTTTTGGTAATGTCAAGACTGTCCTAGACCTTAAACCTTCGTAAAAGCAAAAAAAAAGTTATACTTAATGATGAGGATTTTTCGGAGTAGTCGGTCGAATAAACTTAAAAAAACTTCAAAATTTTTAATTTAAAAATAAAGTGAAATTTCGTCTGTTTTGTTGTTCTTATCAATAAACAAATACAGAAAATACCACGAAAGCTCAATTTGTGTATTTATTCAAGTCATTTTTTACTACTTTAAAATTTTAAGTTTTTTTAAGTTTATTTGACCGACTACTCCGAAAAATCCTCATCATTAAGTATCACTTTTTTTTTGCTTTTACGAAGGCTCAAGGTCTAGGGCGGTCTTTAGAATACGAAAATTCCTTGGGATATGTTTTATTTTTTTATTTACGTACATTAATGCTATTTTGATGCGTTTTAGCGTAAAATTTTGAATTTTGTATTTTTTATCCTACTTGTATCAAAGTAAGGACGCTAATTTTTTTGTCAGTAAATGCTTTATTTGTAGTAATACTTTTACAAAAAAAAACTAGTTAAAAAACCCAATAGTTTTTTTTTATTAATAAATTTCTTCATTCCAGAATTTCTCAAAAAAAATTTTTCAAAAATTCAAACTCGAAAACTACAAAAAATCGGCTAACATACATGGGGTATATTCTGATAGCTCATGACGTGAGGAATCTAAAAAAAAATTTTTGACGTCAAGGTTTGGACCACCCTGTATATAATAGATAGATACGTATAGATACTTAGATACATACACAACCATGACCAAGGAACAAAACATTTGTGATAAATAAATACACAAAGAATGCCCTCGCCGGGATTCGAACCCGGAACCTCCAGCTTCGTAGGCAGGGTCACTACCAACTAGGCTACAGAGGCTGACAAATTGACTATAATGTAATATGAACTTTTCTGGATTCGGCTTAATTTAAGAGATAATGACATGTTTTGCAAAAAACAATTTTCATCATAAGTCACTGATAAATGCCTGCACGATTAAAATTCTTACACTAATAGTTTTCATCATGACATACTCACTGACGAAAGTTAGAGAAAATGATAAAAAAGTATCAGAAAAATGATCAACTAAAAAAAAATTCTTTCTCTACAATTGATTACTGCTAATGTATAAAAAAATTCAAAAAATCATAAAAAGGAATTTAAAAAGAAATCTTTTTTTGACCGAAAATAACATTTGTCTAATAATATTTTTTACCTCTTTTGACATCAAAAATGCATTGGTAAAGTCTGTCGGTATACTCATTTCATAAAACAGAATCAGAATAAAATTTCCTAATCATCATTTCAGTCATAAGAATTCCACTGCTGAACATAGGCCTTTGATAATAATAAAATCAAAAAAAGCAAAACATGACACGAGTATGTTAAAAGTAGATTTCAATGTAAATATGCTAAAATGTCATGTAGTTCAGTGGATTTAGAAAAATTGGGTACAACTTTTGGCACTGAAATAGGGCGACCAATTCCAATTTCCTATGAGCGATCAACAATTCGAACGTATATTTTTTAAATTTGTCCCCTTTTACTACTGCTCAAGGTTGTTGGATACAGTATACCAGTACATTTTGTATGACTAACTTTCGTCACCTTTTGTAACACAATTGACGCGATTTTAATTTTTGTTTCGACTAAGGCCTTAATTATGTACAAATTGTTTGCAATCGATCCTTAAACTGCTGTCCCGTTGGCAACTTGGCATTCTTTGTCTCTCTAACTTATGGCACCTGTAATGCGCACGCAGAGGCCATAACTCAGATTTCCCGATGTATGCAATTAATAAAGATCTACCCGCATCTACCCGTTTCCGCGCCTTTCCGATGAGCCTAGTGTCTAGACACTCGTTGGCATTTTTCACACAGGCATCTGTGGAGTCGACTTATTGGTGTGTATGATTGAATGAATAATTCACCCACGATTGGAGATTGATCTAATGAAACACTACGATGTTTCATTAGATTTTATACTATACTTATAGATACATTTATTTAATGAAAATAATTATTTATTAATGTATTGCTAATAATAAGTAGTTTTCTTATAGTTTTCTTCTGTTGGTGATTCAAAACATACTCTAAATATAAACTTTTATGTGGTTTGCACTGTATTTAATTAATTTACCATACTTATTTATTAATTTACGTTTATTTTATGATATTTTTTGAGAATGATTCGATTGATGAGCCGTGTGGTGACAGCAGTAAGAATACACTTGTCATCACCCCAGCTCTTTCCGCCGGTGTCTTAAGTGTCACCACGTGTCACTGACCATTCTTTTATAGAAGATTGACGATGAGCAGCAGCGTCATCATAGTGGACACATTACTGCGATCCCCAATCCGCTTGCCCAGCGTGGTGATTGTGGGCATTTACCACCTAATGAAAGCTTACAGTATATACGTGATTTTTTATAGATTGCTGGTAATAAATGATTTATTCTTTCAATCCTAAAATTTAATCGACTGCACTAGTGTCTCTGTGTAATTTGCCACGGACAATCCGCTTTGCGTTGACTTGTGTATAATCAAACGATAAATTGCTACGTTAATGTGTTGGCTACATTGCTTACGGTAGAAATCATGGAAATGTCTACATGTTGTACCTTTACGATTACTTATTGATGCATGGCGCTATGGAGAAATTAGGTGTAGTTAGCTACTGAATATTGTATGGCAATGTTGGAATGTATGATGTGCGAGGATGGTATTTTGAATGAATATGTAAAATGCATAGGTATGACGTCTGGGACTATACGAGGTGAACGAATGGTTGTTCTCCGTTCAAGGGCATGTTCAGTTTCAGTATCATGTTCCTGTTAGGAAAAAGCCGGAAGATTTTTTTTTCTACCAAAAAAATTGTTGATTTTTTATGGAGCATCGGCTAATTTGGAAGACCTGCCCCATAATAAAATTAAAAAAAATCACGACAAACAAAACTTCTTCTTTTTACCTAAACAAAGAACAACCATTAACATTTCACCTTGTACATAAAGGTGCATTCAGACCAAACGAGCATTCTCTGTTCTATCCCCCACTCTACGAAATCAACCAATCACGTTTTGTGTAACGATCGAATTTCGTAGAGTGGGAGGTTAGAACAGCGAATGCTCGTTTGGTCTGAATTCACCTTTACATGGAAGTTTAACGCTCTAAAATGCTCCAAAACAAAACGGTAGTGGCTTTACTTGTAGGTAATATAAATAACAATAATAGTAGAATATTTTTTAATTAAACCCGCATGACTCAGGTGACCGTTCAAGTAGTTGAACGTTGGAAGAGGTACATAGAGAAACTATATGATGGGGAAGGATTAAATGACACAGATATAGAAAAGGAAGAATTAGTTGACGCAAATGCTCTGGGTCCAGCCATAATTAGGGAAGAGTTTGATAATGCCCTAAAACACCTGCAAACGGGTAAAGCCGCAGGCAATGATGAAATTTTTATAGAGTTCATAAAATATGCAAGCTGCGACGCTCTTATAGATGAAATTTACGACATAGTTACTCAAATTTACAACACCGGCACCATCCATTCAGATTTCCTCATTTCAAAAACCGTAACTTTACCCAAAAAGGCTAATACTTTAAGATGTGACGAATATAGAACACTAAGTTTAATATCACAAGCCAGCAAAATATTACTCAAAATAATACAGAATAGAATTAGACCAGTAACAGAAGGATATCTCGGCTCAGACCAATATGGCTTTCGAAAGAGCAGGGGGACTAGAGAAGCCATTTTTGCCCTCAGAATGATAATTGATAGGAGAATGGAACTTGACCAGGATACACACATAGCATTTATAGATTTAGAGAAGGCGTTCGATAAGGTTAATTGGAAACAGATGATGAAAATTTTGGAAAGAGCAGGTTTGGATTATAGGGATAGACGAATAATTTATGAACTCTACAGAAACCAGGAAACCATTATTGAAATAGGGGAAGAAACGAGAAAGGCACGAATTAAGCAGGGGGTAAGACAGGGTTGTCCACTTTCGCCGCTTATATTTAACATTTTTATAGAGTGCTCTATTAGGAAATTGGTAGAGTCTGGCAAAGGGGGGGTTAAATTCAATGGGACTAAGATACAATTCATACGTTTTGCTGACGATATAGCAGCATTAGCTCACACTACAGCAGATTTAGAAGAATTAGTAGTAGAAATGGATACCGTTTTTAATGAACTTGGCCTTAAAATTAATATTAACAAGACAAAAACTCTCACCACTTCAAAAACACCATCACGCCATAGACCAGTTACGCTTAATAATAAGACAATAGAACAAGTAACACAATTTAAATACTTGGGTAGCCTTATTACAAACGACTCCAGATGTACACCAGATATTGTCACCAGAATAGCCATGGCTAAAAAAACGTTCAACGCCAAGAAATACTTACTTAAAGCCAGAATATCAGGCCAAGTCAGGAAAAAGCTCATAAAAGTGTACATCTGGAGCATAGCTCTATACGGTTGTGAAACCTGGACCATGACCCAGCGAGACAGAGACCGTATAGAGGCGTTTGAGGTGTGGTGTTGGCGGCGTATGGAGAGGATAAGCTGGACTCAGAAGGTGACCAACGAGGAAGTTCTCAACCGGATAAAGGAGAGGAGGTGCCTGTTGACAATCATCGCCAACAGAAGAGGGAAGATGTTAGGACACCTTATACGACACGACGAATTAATTAAGACCATCATAGAAGGAAAAGTAGAGGGGAAGAGGAAAAGAGGAAGGCCGAGAAGGTCGTACATGGACCAAGTGAAAGAAAAAGTAGACGTCGTGTCGTATCAGGGTCTTAAGGAAAAGGCACTGGAAAGGACCACTTGGAAATTGCTCCACAGACAAGAGCCCTGCTCTTAAGTTGATGATGATGATGACTCAGGTGACCGTAACCCTGGCAATAACAGACAGAAAAAAGTTGATTCACTCATTTATTAAAATAGTCCATACCTCACCACATACTCACACTTACACTTCAAGGAAAAGATCCCTTGCAGGGATAAGCTCGCCTTTGTACAATTGTCTTGTGTTTTGTGTACTTTTCTATATTTTTTGTACAAAAAACTGTTTTACTACTTACTACTACTACACTTACACGGTGAGACGAGCCATATACGTGTATAAGTTGGATATGATCAGCACAGCTTCCAGCGCTCACTTTCTATTATTTATCTAGATTGAAGCTCGGATGACACCGCCGTGGGAGCGAGTGCCTGTAATCACATCAGCCGCCTCTGCTAAACTAGGAGTATGACTATTTTTGTAAGACCTACTTCAAAGTCTCAGCGGCCGTACCGCGAAAAACGAAGTTCGTAAATTTCAAGTCTCTCTCACTCTAATGACGCCTTCGTTTGAGTAACAGAGAAAAATTTCGAAATTTAAGAATTTCGATTTTCGCGATTGTAGGCAAGAGGCTAACGATTGAATTCATCTTGTTTTATCTCTAGTTGAATGCATTTCAGATTCACCCTCTGATTCATAAACGTCTCCTTACTTAAGGAGACGTTTATGAATCAGAGGACCATTTTAATAATATACCGTCATCGGTGGGGTCAGGGGGGGTGCGGGTGTCCAATGATGTGGGGAGGAGTGATCAACACATAGTTTTTAGTGCTAAGGATATAACTAAAACATTACAAAATATGAAAAGGGGAAAGTCTCCAGGTCACGACTACTTAAGCGTTGAACACCTGCAGTTCGCTGGCCCACACTTGCCTAGAATCCTAGCGATGTTTTTTAACCTGTGTATCGGGCACTCATACTTGCCGGCTAATATGACAAAAACTGTAGTTGTACCCATTGTTAAAAATAAAACTGGCGATATATCTGATGTGACGAATTACAGACCGATTTCTCTGGCAACAATCGTAGCTAGAGTGCTTGACAGCCTACTCAACGTGCAATTGGACAGGTGTTTGCATTTACACGACGGACAGTTTGGCTTCCGGGCCGGCCTGTCCACTGAGAGTGCGATCATCTGTTTAAAAAACACTGTTGAGTATTATACTCGCCGAAAAACGCCTATATATGCGTGTTTTTTAGACCTCTCTAGAGCTTTTGACTTAGTAAATTATGATTTGCTATGGCAAAAGCTTGAAGAGACAGATTTTCCAATAGGACTGACACGTATATTTAGGTACTGGTACGGGAGCCAGAGAAATTGTGTCAGATGGGGAAATGTTTTGTCTGACGAGTACGGCATGGATTGTGGTGTAAGGCAAGGCGGATTAAGCTCGCCCAAATTATTCAATTTGTATGTCAATAAACTTATCGGTGAGCTCAATAGCACCCATGTCGGATGCCATGTTAACAGAGTAGCATTCAATAACATAAGCTATGCAGACGACATGGTGTTGTTGAGCCCATCGGTAGGCGGACTGAGAATCCTTATAGATAAGTGCGAGTCTTATGCGTTAGAACATAACTTGAAATATAATGGTGTTAAGAGCGAATTCATGGTGTTTAAAGCGGGGAACAAGTGCCCATCGCATGTCCCACCCATTCGCTTGAATGGCGAGCAGCTTAAGAGAGTTACAGTATTTAAATACCTGGGGCACTTGTTAACCGACGACTTACGTGATGACGCGGACATCGAGAGGGAGCGAAGGGCTCTCGCGATTAGAGCCAATATGATAGCTCGCAGGTTCAGTAGATGTACAGCGCAAGTTAAAATTACATTGTTCCGTGCATACTGTACATCACTGTATACTTGCAGCTTATGGACTCGGTGCACGCAGCGCTCACTGAATGCTATACGAGTGCAGTATAATGACGCGTTCAGAGTGCTGTTGCGGTTGCCGCGGTACTGTAGCGCGTCAGGCATGTTCGCAGACGCGCAGGTGGACGGTTTCCACGCGACACTGCGCAAGCGCTGCGCGGCGTCGCTGCGGAGGGTCCGCGACAGCCGCCACAGCCTCTTGGGAGTAGTGGCAGAGAGATGGGACAGTGGCCTAATTAAGCACTGGTCCTCACTTCACTTAAGTTTAAGTAATAACATAGTTATGTAAGTCTTGTTTGTAACTAACAAGCTATGGATTAATTTGTCCGAAATAAATGCATTTTATTTTTATTTTTATTTTTTAAGGTGCATTTAGACCAAAAGAGCATTCGCTCTATCCCCCACTCTACGAAATCAACGAATTTCTACGAATCACGTTTTGTGTAACGAACTAATTTCGTAGAGTGAAGGATAAAATGAGCGAATGCTCGTTTGGTCTAAATGCACCTTAATATTGGGGCAGTGAGTAGTAGCAGTGAATGTGAGTAAGCGTTGTGAACAGCTGACAGTCGCCAATTACTAGTTTTTGCTCTCGCCTGCGCCGGCGCACGATTAGCCGTTATTTATTTAATTCCGGGAATGGAAACTTGACGATTTTACCATTCAGTGTGCTTACTATGAACTTACTATCCATCCCGATCGTTTCGATATGTTACCTCCCGGGCAGCCTCTCGATTACGGTGTTGCTTATTATCACTTTTTTTTTATCTAGCTCTCACCCCTTTTTTAGGGTTCCGTAGCCAAAATGGCATAAACGGAACCCTTATATTTTCGCCATGTCCGTCTGTCCGTCGAACTTTTGATCCGTAGGTCCAAAAAATATGAAAAAAATCATGAATAGTGGGCTTAGGTAGGTATAAAATATTTTAAAATAAAACTATTTCGAACATAATCGGCCCAGCTGTTTTTGAATAACTACACACACCTACACTGAGCATGGCCCAATATGCTCTTGGCCGGTTTTTTTTATGATCGTATCACATATACAAAGCCTGGAAGTGATCCCTAAAACTTCATAAAAATATTTTCAAATCTGAGATCAGATTAAGAGCTAAGAAAAACTGGAAAAGTGAAAATAAGCAACACCCTACTCGCGATGCGGACAAAAACACAGAGGCAAGGCTCGCGAGGCAGACCGAACAACCAGCGGCCCTACCGCGATAAACGAACTTCGTAAATTTCGGGGATTTGTCTCGATCACATTGATGCCTTCGTTTGAGTGACAGAGAAAAATCCTCGGAATTTAAGAATTTCGACTTTCGCGGTAGTAGCTGAATCCCTCGCGCTGTACGATTGTTTTGTTCCTCTTGCGGTAATTTTTTGCTGGCTTATTGTTGATTGAAGGAAAAGAAAAAATTGAAGTTTCAAGAAAAGACCAAGCCGGTAATACGGTTTTATTTTTCACTGCTCTTCTCGCGCCGATAAGAACCTGATAAAGAATCCATTTCGAGCTACAAACAAATAAAACATGAAAGCCGCACGCGATACTAAATTGCCTTTCAAAAACGGTCCCAAATTTTAGTTAACAAATGTCACCCACTCTTCAATGCATCACGGTAATGAATTTCAATATCAACCTATAAAAACTTAAACCGCCATTTAAAAATAGTTGTGATTGATCCATTAAAGTTTTGATTGGCTATATTTTATAAACATTTGTCAAAGATGTTGCGTCGAAATATGCGCGGTGTTAAGAAAAGCGCCATGTCCTGCCCAACTTGGCACAATTGAACAATTGTGTTTGGGGGCATTTTTGAGCTGGCATTAGACGTCCATGTTATGTATGGTCGCAGATTTCGAGGCTTCCGCGCGCTTGGTGGACACCCGGCTTAGGTCAATTGTAACGTCTATCATGTAACGTCTGCAATAATGTACTTATTGATGTATATTCATTTTTACACATGCAGAACCGAAATTCCTGACCACAGCTGCTCGGTATCTCGAATTAAATTCTACACCTACCACAATAGAGTAAGATACTAGTGACATAAGACATACTACATAATACACTGTTAAATAAATGTAAATAGTTTTAAGTATATTTTTAAGTAACCTATAACTTGTATGTTTGGTTAAACTGTAAATACAAGTTGGTTGAAATAAATAAAAAAAATAAAATTAAATAAATAATATTCATAATTATAGAAAAAACAGTAAGTTTCTCTCGACCTGTTTCAAGTGAAAACCCTAGGCGAACTATATGCGCTACTAGGCGAAAATACCAACATCATTCAATATTGCGCGATATATTGCGTTGAACGTATTTAATTAAAATTTATGCGTACATTCAGTTATCTCTGACTTGTTTATATGCTGATAGTTGCCAACGGAGAGCGGTGTGCATTCAGTCCGTAGCGAGTAACTCTAGAATGTTAGCTTAATCTTTACGGGGCTTGGATTTATTTCTATATTACTTCTGTACTCGCTGTATAAGTAAAACTAGACACCAATATTTTATATTAGGTCCTTGTAAATGAAATTGCCGTTTTGTATGGGTAGGTACATCATCAGCTTATGATAGTAGGGCATTTTCGCGAGAAGAGATCCAAAAAAAAATTTTTTTAAGGTAGGTAAATTTAATGTTTTTCCTACTCAGAATAACGAGTTCTTTCAATCTAGGAGAAAAAAAGGACAAGAAAAAAATGGTCCCACATTTTTCATACATTTTACATGCTCTCCACTTTGTAACCGCTGTACAAAGTGTTTGAAAAACGGTTACGTAATAGAAACAAAAAGTTGGGACACTTTTTTTCTTCTAGTAGGATCGAAAGAGCTCGTGATTCTGAGCAGGAAAAACATAAAATTTACCTGATTCAGAAAAATAAGTTTTTGGATCTCTTCCCGCGAAAATGCCCAGTAATCTGCTGGACTTAGGCATTTCCTATTAACTATGCGTATAGACGCATTAGGTGGTAAATGCCCTTAATCGCCACGCTGGGCAAGCGGATTGGCGATCGCAGTAATGTGTCCACTATGATGATCAATCTTTTATCAAATAATGGTCAGTGACACTTCAATCCCTTAGTTGACTCTTACGACACCCGCAGGAGGAGTTGGGGTGGTGACAAATATATTCTTACTGTTGTCACCACACGGCCAACCGTGTATCCAAGGAAAGTCTGTAATTAATTAATACGATTAATTTTAAATATTCGATGTCATATATGAAAAAAAAAATACCGAAGTATATGAACGTCGGAGGTGGGATTTGAACACAAGTCCTCAGCTTTCAAATTCAAATGATTTAATTGTAAACATAGGTAACAATGTTGGTACAAAATTGTATAGATCTCTATGCTTCGCCGATAGGCATACAAAATAAAAATTAGCAATTGGGTATACACATACTAATTACTGCTTATTCCCAATAGTCGCAAGCAAACATTATAAAAATCAAATAAAATAAAAATGAAATGGTGGAAATAGACATTGAAAATCCAAATAAAAATAAAAATTATAAATTGAGGATTGTACATTATGAATATTTAAATTAAATTAATTACCGAATAACAAAAATCTTTTGCGGCTGATGCCTAAACCACTCGGCCACTTCAGCTTAGCGGGCACCGGTGTAATTTCTCGGGTAGGTATTTGTTGCTATCTGTTATAAGGCTTTGGCCATACTCTAAGGGGCAATCGCAATCAATACGTGCTAGCCGCCTCCTGTCCTCCTATCCTTCGACGACATTTTTAACTTCGAAATTGGTCAGATGTCAGATATCCACTGCAAAAAAAATCTCTTTGCTCACGGGCATTGTATTGTATACCTACGCAGTTTGCCCGCTGAGTTTAGTTTCCCGGCGTCTGCAATAATGTACTTATTGATGTATATTCATTATTCACCTCTCATTCCTTTGTATAGCGCCGTCCCTCCTACTTACGTAAAAACTTTCAGGTGTAATTCCAGCCTTACTCTAGGTTTCGTAATCTCATCGTATAATGGTGATAGGGCACTTACTAGCAGACGTAAATGTACCCATAAAGTTAAACGCTGAGGGAACTGCAAATCTTCACTAAAACTTGTTAGCAAAACAGGGTGTAACATTTGCCGCTGCAAACCTCTAACAATATTAGCGATGAAATTGTCAGAAAAAAACCTTTTGTTTTTTTCAGGAGTTTTAAAAACTTTAGTTTTTTCGGGTTTTGAAAGAGATAATCATTGTCACTATCACTGTCACTCTTTTCACCTATTTCAATTGACGTTTTCTCGATGACATCGCGTTCCACTCTGTAAGTGAAAATTAAACCTAATTTGCATAAAAAGTAGAAACTTTCATTGTCTTTTTCCGAAAGAATACGATAAAACTAACTACCTAATTGGAAACAAACGGGATTTTTCCGGAGTTTGTCAACGCTAGACAATAAAAGTGATATTGAGCAATTTCTACTATGAGACCATCCGCGATATCGCAAAAAAATCGTACAATCAAAATGTATGAAACAGTATTTTTTTGCGAATTTCTGTTGGATCCATAGGATAACCCGCTCAGTATCATTCGCACATCGTTGCTTATAATAAATAATGTTGCAATCCAAAATAATATCCTATTCTAATTAGAATTCTAGCTTATTCTATCATGAATTATTCGATCTTAAGTTACAACAAGGCATTATTTTAGAATGTATTGTTATGGCCGTCACCACGCGCCATTAAAGGTACCTAAATGAAAAAAAACTGTTACCTATAAAATATTATACTTATTAGTGATAGGGAGCCTTAGGATGGCCACCTATTGATGACGAGATGGCGGGACGACATGGACGCGTAAGACGGGAAGTGGAGGGAACTGGCCTACTACCGCGAACACCGAAGTTCGTAAATTTCGGGGATTTGTCTCTGTCACTCCCACGAAGACGTCATTAGAGTGACAGAGAAAAATCCTCGAAATGTATGAATTTCGATTTTCGCGGTAGTAGGCCTGGTACTTTATGGACGATTCGAGGAAAAGACGGAAGGCTTTACCTAGCAGTGGGACATTAAAATAAGCTATATTAAAAAAAAATATGATAGGAAGTAATCAGCACGCCATCTTCGGGCATCCGCGTTAAGTAATTCCTCGCGATTGTCGCATTTCCCGGCTAAACCGTTTATCGCGACCAAATCGCCAGCCGTAAATCCGACCCATTGTTGCTTATATGGCAGCGGCGAAAATAAATCACGAGCGAACCATATCGGCAGACATTGCTATCGAAGATGTAAAACCAGTAGATATCTATAGGAGCTGTCTACAATGCTCATACAGCGAAACTTGGTTGTGTTTTATCTCTCTCGCGCTTGTAAATTCATACGTAAGCGAAACAGGGAGGCAAGAAGTCGACCATTGATCGCGGTAACCCCTCTGTTGCTTATATTTGGTGCTTGAAGGCTTGCGCGCGCGCCGAAAGGGAATATCTTCGATACTATCGCTCGATCGAGGAGATACGTCGATATTGCTATTGAATTAGCATTACCTCTGTTCTAGATCGATTGAAAAAGCAGTGGCCAGCGGAATACGGGCATGCGTCAGATGAAGATGGAGATTGTGGCATATTTTGATCGATTGATCGATATTGGATTGGAGATTTAGATACTGTAATCTTTTTATATTTATGCTGTCATTCATTAGAGAAAGCATTCGTTTTTTAGATTTATAACAGTGGCTCGGATATACCAATATATTTCAAACAAAAGTACATAGAAAACAAATGTATTTACCGATGCGATGCCCGTCAGTCCATAAATATGTACGCTTAGATCTTTAGATCTCAGTACTGTTGACTAATTGCTAATGCTATACCGATAGTAATTATCTTTTAGAACTCCTATGCCAATGACGCGCATGTGTGACCAGAAATATTGTACTCTTATGCGGGCGACACAACACAAATATTGAGTCAAAATGAGTAAGAATGTTATTTATGGTAGTGGCGTAGGAATTAGGTTATTTTGATTACGTATGTGTGTAACTACAGTCACATTTTTTTGATCATACATACTGTTTCACCGGCGTCGAACATGTTAACGGATCGATACATATCGCGCAATCATCGACATTTGCTAAATATTGTTTATACTCGGCCGCCGCTATGAAGTCAATCCTGACATCTGTCATTTTCATACATTATGTGCCAATAAGTCACATTGTTGACAGATAATCTATGAAACTGACAGCTTTGACACATTGACTTCATAGCGGCGGCTGAGTATAACATATTTTAATCTCACGAGAGTATAATTCTGAAATTTCATTCAAAATGCAGTAAACTATAAATTACTGAGCAAAGCATTCTGAATCCTTATAAGCTCGCCAAGATTACAATCAAGTATTCTACCGCATCTACAGATGCGTCCATCCAACCGCGTGGTATTGTAAAAATTCGTCGCGAACAGAAGTCGCGGATCGTGAGATCGCCGGATAAGGCGATTAGGGCGATCTCGTGTGACATGCGAGGCGCGTGCGCCGGTATTCGTAAAGGTAGATTTACACCGAACGAGCGAATGCTCATTTTACCCCCACTACGAAATTCTTTCGCTACACAAAACGTAATTCGTCGAAATTCGTTGATTTCGTAGAGTGGAGGATAGAATGAGCATTCGCTCGTTTGATGTAAAACCACCTCATGCGAGGCGCGTGCGCCGGTACTCGTAGGTAATGCCGCGGCCACGACATTGGTCTAAGGCGACCAGCGGCGAGCGAATCCATGAGTTGGAGCGGGATGCCGATATGGGTACGAGAGCACCATATGTTTTCCGCTAAGCCGGTCGCCTTAGACCGATGTCGTGGCCAGGGCATAGCGGTAAACCATACGTGTGAGAGGGAGTACCTATATCGGCATCCCGCTCAAACTCATGGATTCGCTCGCCGCTGGTCGCCTTAGACCAATGTCGTGGGCCATTATGCTCGGACACAGAATAAGTAGTGTGTCTGTATGTGAAAAATCGCGTATGAAAGGCCCTACCGTGGCCTCTAAAATCCGCCCAGCCGCTCAAGGTGCATGCAGACCAAAAGAGCATTCGCTGTGGTATCCCTCTACTCTACGAAATTCGATCGTTACATAAAACGTGATTCGTTGATTTCGTAGAGTGGGGGATAGAATAGCGAATGCTCGTTTGGTCTGAATGCATCTTTAGAAATTTCCAACTATAGTGAAAGTATAAGACCCGTAGCCGTACCACCGTAAAGCATTCTATCGCGCTCGCACTGATAGATATATTGGAGAGTGAGCGCGATGGACAAATTTACCTATCGAGTAAAACCCTAACGATACCGATACTAGCAAAGACATGGTACGGTTACTGAGTGACTCGCGTCGAGCGTCCAAGGGATTTGAACTCAGGCCATTTAAAGGATCCACGGACAAAACATGTCTAGTGCTTAAAAAAATCAGGGCAAATTCACACCTTATTCTGTTAAAAGTAAGGTGATTTTTCCTTCTATAATTTGAATTGACTAGACATGTTCTTTCCGTGAACCCTTCATTTGTTTAAAATAGATGCCCGCTGCATGCCCGGCTCCACGCTCCGTCGCACGCCCCGCTGCCCGCTCCGTCTACTACTACTCCACACGGCACCGCAACGTTAAACTGCCCGTCGCGACAACGTGGATTTGCCCGGCGCCGCGTCGTAATTTCGCACGGTGGGATAACGTGCAATGCCACGACGCCGCGCCGTAATTTCCCACGGTGCGACAACGTGCAATGCCACGACGCCGCGCCGTTTTACGTTTACGACGCCGCACCGTGGTCATGGGGCCGGGCCCTTACTCGTCGCTATTGTGCATACTGAACATTGTTGTACATTCATGTCTTTTAAGTATTTACCTCGGTTTTTACTGATACACGGGTCTTTTAGTAGGTAATGTAGCAGGAATTTCACTGCAGGAAGCACAAACGTGCTGCGAGCAAATATTTTGTAATTGACAGCTTATTGAAATATTTTGTATTTGAAATTATGGCATGGGGCACTCACATCTTCAACCTGTCCGGTTGTAGGTACTTGAGTGCACGGGCATGCGATCCCGCCTTCCCTGAGCTGCTTTGGTCCACAATTGTCTCATCCGTGGCTTTAGTATCCCGTCCCTTCTACTCCTTTCCTAATTCTCCAAACGCAATCCCTTTATACGGTTCCCTCCCGTTTATCATACAAAGTCTAGTTCGGCGAGAAAGGCAACTCGACGCAGATATGCAATTGTGATTTGGCAGACTCGGCGAATTAGCAAGGCAAGGAGGATGGCCTAGGGCGGCGGTGGAGGGCGTATAGTCACCGTCGGCCAGACTCAACATCCGACTCTTCCTTCAGTCGTAGCGGTTTCCGTTCCACTGATGTAAGGATGGGAAGGACGAGTGCGTGCGCCTGCGTCTGCGCGAACGTTTGCGCACCCTAATATATCCTGCGCATTTGACCGCTTCCGATAATTGGACTCCGATTATGTAAAAGGCCTGTGGCGATGGTTAGAAGTAGAGAGGTCTAGCTGGGTGCAAGCTAGACTTTGTCCGATATCTGCACATAGGCGGTCCCGGGGGCGTGAGTACACGCCGTGGTCGTCTTTGCGCTGCACGTTTGAGGTGACAGCGCGAAGTGGGCAGCACCCGGGACGACAAAGCAGCCCTGTTCAGGGAGGCACTGCTTTCCCCGCTCAGCCGGGGAGGGGGTTAGAAAAGGTACCCTAAAAAAATGCTCGCCTCAATTTTATAGGTGGCAGTAACCGCGGCTGCCATCGCATCATATTTAAATCGTGGTCGTCGTTACAATAAGAAACATAATAGGTCAACTATAATGACATTTGGTGCGTGGAATGTGAGAACGCTACTAGATCGAGATGGCAACATCTGCCCTGAGCGCAAGACCGCTATAGTGGCTCGGGAACTTCGTCGCTATGACGTGGATGTGGCTGCTCTCAGCGAAACACATCTTGCCGATGAAGGTGAGCTGGTAGAAGACGGTGGTGGATACACTTTCTTTTGGAAAGGTACTGCTGCCTCCGAACCTCGGCGTTCAGGTGTAGGATTTGCCATCAAGAATGCTCTAGTTAAGCGACTTGAAGAGTATCCGGTACATATTTCAGTCCGCGTTACCACACTGCGCCTCCACCTGGACAAAGACAACTACCTTAATGTCATCAGTGTCTATGCGCCTACGCTAGACAAATCTGATGACATTAAGGACAAATTCTATGAGGAAGTGACTCTTTGCCTAGATAGAATTAACGCCAGAGAGCAGGTCCTATTGCTGGGCGATTTCAATGCCAGAGTTGGTCGCGACTCGCGACTTTGAGGCTTGGCCTGGAGTTCTGGGTAGACATGGCGTTGGCAACATGAACAGCAATGGTCAGTTGCTGCTTAGTCTTTGTGCTCAATACGGATTGGCAATAACGAACACTATGTTTAGGTTAGCCACCAAGCACAAGACAACATGGATGCACCCAAGATCCAAGCACTGGCATCTGATCGACTATGCTATCATAAGGCAGAGAGACTTTAGCGAAGTGCAAGTTACTCGCGTTATGCGTGGTGCGCATTGTTGGTCTGATCACCGACTTTGTATCACTAAGCTGCGGCTCCGCCAACGTCAACCTAGAAGATCTTCTATTAAAAAGCTTGCGGCTAATAGACGTGGATAAGCTGAAAGATCTTGCAGTGAGGGAGGAATATGCCAGCGCCTTGTGTCAAACATTAGGACCATTTGATGAGCGGTGTGACGTTGACGCTGCGTGGAGAACTTTATCATCTCAAGTCATGATAACCGCTTCAACTGCATTGGGCAAAAAATGCCGCCGCAATGATGACTGGTTTGATGGGAATGATGAAGTTCTGCGGGTAGCACTCGACAAGCATCGGGACTTGCTGCGTCAACATAGAAGGCGGAAAGGCAGCGTTGCGGCAGTCAAAGCTAGTGACCATGATTTGCGTAGGCTGTCTCGACAACTTAAAGATAAGTGGTGGCGGGACAAAGCTTGTCTCATGCAATGGCTCAGTGACACAAACCAGCTTGGGGAATTTTACAGCGAGGTGCGTAAGTTGATTGGTACATCTTCCCATGCAAAGGTTCCATTGAAGTCTTTTGATGGTAGGAACCTCTTAACAAGCAAAGAGGATGTACTAAAGCGCTGGGCAGAACACTTCAATACTCTGCTTAATGTAGATCGTGCAGCTGATCTACAGAGTATCAGCTTAATGCCTCAACTTCCCTTTGCCATCGAGCTGGATGAGCCTCTATTGCGTGACGAAGTTGTTACTGCAATTAGGCAGCAACAAAACAACCGGGCGGCTGGCATTGACCTTATACCGGGAGAGCTGTTCAAGTATGGCGGGGGGGAGTTGCATTCGTTAGTGTGGAAACTCTTCGTTCAGATGTGGGAGCAGGAGCGTGTTCCAGACATTTTTAAAGTATCGCGCATAAGTGCTCTATACAAGAACAAGGGCGACCGATCTGACTGCAACTCTTACCGTGGTATTTCTCTACTCTCGGCCCCTGGGAAGGTCTTTGCCAGAATTCTATTAAACCGCCTAAAAGATTTGTCTGAAAGGATTCTGCCCGAAACCCAATTTGGCTTCCGACCTGACCGAGGCACATGCGAAGCGATCTTCTCCGTACGTCAACTTCAGGAGAAGAGCAGAGAGCAGGGTCGCCAACTGTACCTCTGTTTTGTTGACCTTGAGAAAGCTTTCGACAGTGTGCCTCGTGAAGCTCTTTGGGTAGTGCTGGGAAAGCTTGGATGCACGGAAAAGTTTGTAAGACTTCTCAGACTCCTGCATGACGACATGCAGTGTTGCGTCTCCGTAGACGGCGAACAGACTGACTTCTTCCCCGTTACCTGTGGGGTGAAGCAAGGTTGCGTATTAGCACCGACTCTGTTCGCTCTATACTTTGCAGTGGCAGTTAGAGAGGTCTTACAAACAGTTTCCCAAGGAGTCCGCATCCGCTTCCGAACAGACGGCAGTCTTTTCAACCTGGCTAGACTTAAGGCCCATACAAAAGTCTCGTATGCATTGATCTCTGAGATTATGTATGCTGACGACTTGTGCTTCCTAGCAGAATCCGCAGACGGCCTGCAACAGCTGATGTCCGCTTTTCACCATGCCTGCTGTAAGTTCGGCCTAAAGATCAGTGTCACGAAGACAGAGGTGATGTCCCTGGATAATCACGGGCACGAGACACTGGTCATAAAGCTTGGTGACGACGTGCTGAAGCAGGTCGGAAAGTTTCGCTACCTGGGAAACACTGTAACAACTAAGTGTGACCTTGATGCTGAGATCAACAGCAGGCTTGGTGCTGCAGCTGCAGCATTTGGCAAGCTGTGTTCCAAGGTCTTCTGCTCACACGATCTTAAGTTGGCCACCAAGATATCGGTCTACATGGCAATTGTGCTGCCAAACCTCTTATATTCCTCCGAGACGTGGTGCGTGTATCGTCGCCACATACGCACTCTGGATCGTTTCCACCTCAAATGCCTCCGTACCATCATGAAGATTAGATGGTCCGACAGAGTGCGTAATACCGATATTCTGCGACGAGCCAATGTTGGTGGCATTGAATCTTATTTAATGCGTCGGCAGCTTCGGTGGTGTGGTCACGTATCGCGTATGGCGGAGGAGAGAGTGGCAAAGCGTATATTATACTCTGAGCTGGAGGAGGGCAAGCGACAGCATGGCGGTCAACTCCTCCGGTACAAGGATGTCCAAAAACGTCACTTGAAGAATTGTAATATGGAGCCCTCTCGATGGGAGCGTCTGGCAGCACAGCGGCCAGAATGGCGCAGGTTGGTTAACAACAAGGTGCGGGAGTTCGAGGATCAACGTAAAATTGACCTTGACGTCAAACGCGACCAGCTCAAGGCCCGTCCACCTGCTGCTATCACATATAATTATGTAAACAGGGTACTTACGTGTCCTCAATGTGCACGGAGTTTCGCCGCAAAGATAGGTTATATTAGCCATCTGCGAGCGCATGAGCGCAAAAATACCGATTAGGAGTCGAAGTGGTCGCCATGGCCGAAATCGGTCGGACTCATCATTTGAAATTGGTAACACTTCATATCGTTCAACCTGTATATAGCATGATACATTTTTACACAAATTGACTTACATAAACGTCTCCCAACTTAACAAGCCGCTAAGTATTGTTTGTTTCTTTCGCTTTTATAGACATACTGGTAAGACCGAAAGGGACAAACAATACTTAGCCACTTGTTAAGTTAGGAGACGCTTATGAATAAGGAGGTCAATACCCCCTCCGTTAAGTGCAATTAAGATTGTTGGTAGGTACTAAGCGATGACTGAGGAACAAATATTTTCGTGGTAAATACAAAAAGTTATGCCCCCACGGGGATTCGTACCCGTGCCCTCTAGTTTCGCAGGTAGCGTCACTACCAACGGAGCTGCGTGTATCAAAATTAATATATGTATAAATATTAGATGTCATATACCAAAGAAAAACGACAAAGATCACCTAACGTCCGAGGTGGGGTTTTCGCAATACGTTCAAAATTAATATATTAGGGTAGTCAGTGAAATATTTGTTTCACTTTCCCCGGAGCAACATTTTTATAGAGAATGTGTGAAGTGTTTCAATTTTTGTTTTTTTAGGTAGAGGTTATTTCGTCAAGTCTATTCGTATTTTTTGATTGTCAGGCAAAAGGTGTGGTAATATTAGAACACATTGTGGTAGCATTGTAATCCAAAAGAAGTTAAATGACGAGTTACGTCGAAAAACTTATTTCGAAAAAAGGTTGATTATCTCTGAAACCAAGCCGAATCCAGGAAATTTTATATGACATTAAAGACTCTAAATATGGTCAGGAAACCAGCATTAAAATCTTTCGGAATGCTGACGTTACACCGTGTATATTTATGAACATGTAATGTATAGTACATGTCCATTACCAAACCATATTTGTAATATCTTGTTTATTTTTATCAAGAATGAGATACCTAATATTTATCAAGTAATTGCCTTCTCAGAAGCATTAAAACAGTAATATTTATGAATTTTACGATGTATTAATAACACTTGTGTCTTATCCTACAGTTTAGCATAATGGTCGTCTGTCTGTATGTATGTTGTTCCATTCAACTTCACTGACCACAAATAGCCCTTATTACAAGGACATAAGGCACATGGACTGTCAAGTTTACGATAAGCAACAAGTGACCATTCGTAGACGTTATCTCATCAGGGGCCAGGGTGCTCCATCATCATCAGCCTATGATAGTCCACTGCTGGACGTAGGCCTCTCCTATTAACTATGCGCATTAGGAGGTAAATACCCATAATCGTCACGCTGGGCAAGCGGATTGGCGATCGCAGTATAATGTGTCCCCGATGATGATGCTGCTGCCCATCATCATTGTTTTTTTAAATAATTGTCAGTAACACTTCAATCCCTTAGTCGACTCTTACGACACCAAATGTATTCTTACTGCCGTCACCACACGGTCAAGGTGCTCACAAACATCTAAACAGACGCCTTACCGCGAACCACGAACGAAGTGTTCCCTCGTGAATTCGTACGTAAGTATAACTGGGAGGCAAGGCCTTAAGCGTTATAGCGTTAGAGTTTTTGTACAGTCGGTCAATTGGAGCCCTAGGCCAGGAACTATGTCAAAGTGACTTTAGAAATCAGATTGTTAGAAATTTCTTAGTACTTGTTAAGTATTTTGACATGGTTCTAGAGTGGTAGGCCACGTAAAAATACGAATACACCCGGGTAAGACCGCACTATTTTTCGGTGAGTTGAAAGGATGTCACAAAAAAAAAACTAATTTATTCTCACTAACTTTTACCTGCAGATGTGTGAAGTACGCGATAAAAAAGAAATCAAGCTTTTAATATAAATTTACTTGATGCTGCTCAGCCGAATAGCTTAGGAGTAATCGACACTCAAACTTGCACTATTTTTTTTTCAAGACACCCAACCGAAAAACCTTCTTGGCTTAAGATCGGACTAGTATCTAATTTCAACTCTAAAGCAAGGAGAAGAAGATGCATATCTTCCTGTTAAAGATTCTCGAAAAAAAAAACACTTATTTTTTAAACCTTCGTAGCTCACGACTGATGCGGCTGAGCGGTTGCTGCATACTACCGAGAGGGGCGGAGTAAGGCAAAAATACTACTATTTTAGTAGTTATTGTGGTCATCCGACCTTACATTAGATCCGATCTTAGCCGGGTGTACCTTACTCGAAAAATTGTTAATTGTTTTGGTAATTGTTCGACTGAGTAATATACAGGGTGGAACGGAACGACGATCCTTCCCGCTACCGACCGAGTCTACCAACCATTACGATGAACTTTCAGTACACCAACCAACTTCGAAAACGTACATGGAAAATTTACTTTTCCGTATTATTTAACTCTAACTAATCACTCACTTTGTATGAGGGGTTAATTTTTTTTAAACATATTTCGATGTTGGTACTATAATGGATTTCCTGTATTACGTAGTTCTATTAGGCCCACTTGCACCGATCGTGATTACTGATTACCGATTTAATTAACGCATCATTTCGTATGGTATTTGACAGCTTAATCTAAAATAACTTGCTAATCTCGATTGGTGCAAGTCCGCCTTACTTAGTTAACTACTCTGTGTCTAAGTTGAACAGCATTCTTGGTATAACTGTAAGTGTCGATCGTGAACATCATAAATACTGTTATTATTATATTTTTTTGTAATAATATTGTTTGTTGTTACAGGAGGCTCGCCGAGCTGAATGAGCGTCGCGTCTACACTTCCACCGCTTAAACGTGAGTCTAGCCTTATCATTATACAAGATATTTTATTATCATTATACAGTTATATCCTTACCCCCTTATTCATAAACGTCTGCTAACTTAACAAGCCGCTAATAATTGTTTGTCTCTTTCGGTCTTAACAATGTGTCCATAAGAGCAAAAGGGACAAACAATTATTAGCGGCTTGTTAAGTTAGCGGACGTTTATGAATAAGGGGGTTAGCGTGTAAAAATGTATGTGAACTTTTTCAACTTCGGAATAAAACTACGATTGTGTTTTAAAAGTGCTTTATTATGGAATATTGCAAGTTATTAGGATTGCTTACATTTTTTTGGATTCTACTGACGAATGGTGTAAACAGTTTGCGGACAGCTCATATTGACTAGCAAAGATGCATTATTTACTTAAAAATATTTTTTTTTTTACTTTTAGGTATACACTATCTTCTACCATCCCCGACTCTCAATTTCAACTCGTCAATAATGATAATATATATTTAGTAACTTATCGACATTAAATTAAAAAATATATATATCATCATCGATTTCATTAGAAGAATGAAAAATTACATGTACCTAATTACCACAAACAACATAGTAAATAAACCCTTGATTACCCAAACTAGTTTGGGCAAACTTATTCGGATCATTTAAATAGGATAAGGTAAAATAAAACGACAACGTATATACAAATAACATTTAATTTACTCATAAATAATTAGAATTCTATGGAAAGAAAAAATCTGCAAGTGCCCCATCGGGCCAAACCACCATTTATACATTATAATAATTTTACGAACGTGGGCAACTATCATACTGAAATTACCCCAAAATTTTGGGTAATTATACCCTCCTTGCCCTGGCATCCCTCGAACAATAACAAAGTCAGTGAATTATTTCCCTTTTCCGAGTTAATGATGGCCCAAATGCTTTCTAATGACTAGTATTTTTATCAGTTTACATGGTTTGCTAACAGTTTCATTTAGAATTAGACTGAAAAACACTATATTTACCTGCGAAAGGTTATGTCCGCAATTTTTCGCTCGTTTCTACTTTTACAGCCTAGTACTTCGCATCGTACCATATCTAGAAGATAAACACAGATGAAATTGTTCAAAATAAGCCTTGGGGTAAGTTGTTTGTGTCCACTTTCACATTGAAAACATTTAATTTCACTCCCACCAGACGTAAGTGACGTATTCAACGCATTTGTCTGTCACGTAGATGCTAAGTGGCACACAAAAAATAGTGGCACAGTGATAAGGACGGACGATTATCGTTTCTTTTCACTTCCACTAGTTAAAAGTTTAATAAGACCATCCCTTTCGTTCTTGCTATTATTATGACGTTGTCAAATCCATATTATCCTATATTCATGCCAAGGAGGTTGGAAATCTTAGGGCGTCTATAGAGAGACGGCGTGACAGACAAAACCCGTGCCGCGCATATGCGTTTTACGCATAATTGTGCTGTCAGTACCTCTCGGGACGTCATGGGTATATAAACTATAAAAATATACCAAGAATGCCACATTGCTCTGTAATCTGGCGCAGGAACCAGTCTACGTACGTTAATAAACAAAATTCAAACGTTTCCTATCACAGGTAAGTAAAAAAAGTTATATTAAATTCAATATAAAATTAGTATGGGCGAGAGACATAGTGAAGAGACACGACGCTGAATTTGTTATCGATAGTCTATGTAAACTTACAACTAAACGGTGTTAGTAGAAATTCAAAATTTGTTCCCGAGTTACGGACGTTTCCTATGTATAAGTAAGTATAATTATGTGTATTTCTCTATTTAAGTACATATATTTATCGTCGCCTAGCACCCATAGTACAAGCTTTACTTAGTTCGGGGCTAGGTTGATTTGTATGAGACTGTCCCCCAAAAATTTATTTATTTATTTATATTTAGCAATAATATAATATTTATCTAGAGTGCAGACAATGAAGCAACTATACAAAAACATATAGTTTAAGAAATTCTGACTTAATTTTTAGATTTCCTATAGAACCATGTGTCAGAGAACGCTGGATAACGGCGACTGGAAAGTTGAACTGGTTTCCGCAAAAACACGACACAATTTGTTCGGACCACTTCCAAAATGACTGTTTTGTAAAAACAAATACAAGATCTATATTGTCATCCAATGCCTGTCCAACTTTAAAACTCCATCCTGCGTTTGACAAGGTAAGTTAGCTTTGCTAAATAATTTTATTATGTTTTAAAAGTAAAGTACCTTTTAAAGGATTTCTGATGTTATCTGTTAATACAGTCATATTAATTTAAGTACGTAATTTCCAGGTGTTTCTTGTCCGAAGTAACCCATCTGATAATCTTTCAAGAAAACGTAAAACGGTACAATTTACGAATTTAAAAATATCTTTATACATTTATACATCTAGTTAATCTGTCCTCATATATAATACCTAAATTACCTAACCATCTAAACTCCTTACAGTTGATCGTTTAATTTTAGTTCCCATTTATAGTTACAATTTTAATTTAAGCACCTACATTTTCTTTTTGCGTTTTATAACGTAATATAAGTAGATATAGTTTGCACACCTTGAACAAACAAACCAATGCAAAAAGGTAACATATATAACAAGACAGATGTTAAACAACAGGCGGTCTTAAGACCGCCTGTTGTTTAACCTCTGTCTAGCCTTACCCTTAACACTTGTTGTTTAACTTTAACCTTAAAGCTAACAACTTAATGTAAGTAGGTACTTATTGTAAATATAAATTCAAATAAATGTATAAATTTCACTGTTTTTATATCATTCATAATGACATCATTTTAGTGAGATTTTAAAAATGAGAATGTTTGAATAGCTTTTTCAAGTAACATTTTTAGTCAAATAACTGTTGGTTTTAATCTATCGATAAAAATATCGAGCCATACCACAACACTATTTACATTAACATGTCAAAATTACCTGACACGGTCGATTTCTATGAAAATGACAGCCAAGGCCGCCTCTATCTCTAAGGTTACACACTAAAGAGGTCCGTGCTCTGTGATTCATGCCTTAAGGCTGGGTCACACCAGATGCGTGTACGTGCACGTGCACGTGCGCGTTGCGTGGCGTGCGCGTTGTAGCTTATGTAAATGTCGTATTAGATGGCACACCGCTTGCGTGGCGTGCACGTGCACGTGCACGTCACGTAACGCAGCTCCGTCGAGACAAAATCGGTTGCGTGCTGCGTGCACGCGCTCACGCAGCGGAGCGGCAACGTCGCTGCGATGAGCGCTGTGATGACGTAGTATTTACCGGCGTTCCCTATGAGACGGCGAACCGAACAGGTTGGATCACGCATTGCTTGGTGCTGTGCGGCTCTTGTATTTATGATTTTTGTAATCGATTGCCAAATACGACAACGGGTAACGGGTGGCGGCGAGGGGAGGCGAGCGCCTGGGGACGGAGCCCGGGGGTGGCGGGCGGAGGCCGGGAGTGGCGGGCGGCGGCAGGGGGAGGCGGGTTGCTACGGGTGGAGGCCGGGGGTGGCAGCGAGTGTAGGCGTCGGGTGGCGGGCGGCGACGACGGGGGTGGCTGGTGGAGGCGGGCGGCGTGGGTGGTGGTGGGTGGTGACGAGTGGTGGTGGGTGGTGACGAGTGGTGGTGGGTGGCGGCGGGTACAGGCGGGTGGTGGCGGGCGGTGGTGACGGGGGTGGCTGGTGAAGGCGGGCAGCGACGGGTGGTGGTGGGTGGTGACGAGTGGTGGTGGGTGGCACGGCGTCACCCACCACCACCCGTCACCGCCCGCCGCCCCCGGTCACCACCCACCTCCCCCCGCCGCTTCACCCGCCACCACCCCCGGTCGCCACCCGTCACCACCCGCTTCCATCCGCCGTCGCCCGCCACCCCCGGCCTCCGCCACCCCCGGCCTCCACTACTCGTCGTCACCCACCTCTCCCCACCGCCACCCGTCGCCGCCCACCTCCCTCGCCGCCACCCACCACCCCCGGCCTCCACCCGACACCCCCGATCGCCGCCGCCCGCCTCCCTCCGGCGGCTAGTCACGCAGCGGTGCTGCAGCGTGCGCCACCGTTGCGTGCACAGCTCTGCAGCTCTGCGTGCACATCTCTGCGTGCGCAGCTCTCGGTGTGACATGGGTGCCGTGCACGCCACGCAACGCGCACGTGCACGTGCACGTACACGCATCTGGTGTGACCCAGCCTTTAGACCTATGTCGTGGCCGCGGCGTTACGCCGATATATGCGCGGTGTTAAGAAAAGCCATATGTCCTGCCCATGTTGGCACAATGACACAATTGTTTTTGGGGCCATTTCGGACCTCGCGTTAGATGTCCATGTTTTTATATGGTCGCAGCCTTAAGTACGAGTATTTTACCTATAAGTAAGTTAAGTAGGTACCCATGGTAGCTGAAAAAACAATCAGCAGAGTCTTAACAGGTCATTGACATTAAAATGATATTTAAAACGACGTTTCAGCTTGTTTACTTGTTTCGTTAAAACTAATGAAGCGGTAAATTTAATTGTGATAAGATATCGCGAACTGACCTGAATATCGTGGTCCAGATATCTCCAGTTGAGATGAGTATCGAGTCTATTTATTAAGTTGTGTCTTAATATTTACGGTGAAGACACATATATCAGCATGCTTAGGCATTTTCTCTATAGAAAATTGTCGTTTAAAGGCTGAGCCGAATTCGTGTGCTGCACGTGTGATTGACGTGCGCTTTGTAGTGTCGGAAATGGCATAGTATATGGTACACCACTTGCACGTGCACGCCACGCAATCGGTGTGTTATCTAATATGATATTTACATACGCTACAACGCAGACGACACGCATACGCGCACGTGCTGCTCACGCATCCGATGTGTCTTTTCCTTTAGTATGTCTAGCTGGCTAGCTGCGCATGTTTACGATTCAATACTAAACAGCCGATTTTAATAGACAATGCGTACGCATGCTGATATATAAAGTGTCTTCACCTTTAAGTGACAAGCTGACAAGTAAGAAATATGTTTGCTATAACTAAAGGCTTTATTTATTCTTGTAAAGTGTGTAAATTATTCCAACCGATTGTGAAACAGAGTTTTACAAAATGTGATGTATTTCTTCACGTGAGCTGGTAAGATTTAATGTTTTATTTTATTTTAGTTATACCGTATAAGCATTACCTATGCTTTATGATATAATTGTACTAAAATAACAATTTCATTTATCTTTACACTCTACCACTGACTATCATTTCATTCATGCATTACTTCAAAAATGACGTATAAGCTTGATAATAATAAATAACAAAAGTGCTCTAGTTACGTATTTGTGTAGTATACAGGCTGCTCACGAGGAAACCGAAAGATTTTAACTATGCATTCTAGACATCAAAATAAACAAAAAATATTATGAGACCTAATGTCAAATTCCACAAAAAAAAATTTTTTCTTTTTTTTAGACTTTCTGAATACTTTTTTACATTTCCAATACTTTTTATCAAACAACAATTTGTTAAAATAAAATTTTGATCTGATTTTTTTAGGGACAGGTGTTTTCGTCAAGTCTTTTCTTATTTTTTGATTGTCAGGCAAAAGGTGTGGTAATATTAGAACACATTGTGGTAGCATTGTAATCAAAAAGAAGTTTTATGACGAGTTACGACGAAAAACTTTTTTCGAAAAAAGGTTAATTATCTCTGGAACCAAGCCGAATCTAGAAAATTTTATGCAACATTAAATACTCTAAATATGTTCAGGAATTCAGCATTAAAATCTTTCGGTTTCTTCGCGAGCACCCTGTATCTGACGTATTTCATAATGAATTAAATGCATTGATAAATAACGCGAATCTCGTTTCAATATTAGCGATTTTATTATTTATTAGCGTTTCGGGCAATGTTTCTTTATGCTTTGTACCTTAATTTTTATTTCTTTTTCTATACCTAAATAGGTAGGGATCATATATTAATATCCTTATTTTCATACAAAAGCGAAGGACAGCTATGTCCGCTGAGTGTAAACTGCTTCTGCATTGCTCATAAACTAAACAAAGTTATAAATTACCTAACCAAACATTATGACAAATATTATAATAAGTACATATATACTCTGGGTATCTGGGTAAAACCATGCAACTGTAATGAAAGTGATCGTTTGTTTATTTAGCTATAATCCAAATGTAAGTGTTACATTATATCTATTATTTTGATGTCTAGACGTGACAGTAAAGTTTTCACAATTAATTAATAAACATGCGAGAAATTGGTCACTTTCATTACACTCTTGCATCCATGAAAACCAGATGGGCATTTGGGCATTCCCATCTGGTTTTCATACGAGTATACATTTTAATAAAGTTGAAATATATTTTTTTGTCGAAGAAACTGACAAAAAGGTAAAAAAGAGATTTAGTGAAAGGGGACACAATTCAACATTATCATTCATAATTATTACAATGTTCATTAATTTCATTATGTATCATCAAATATCAAATATGTTCAATCAGGGCCATAAATAAGTACGCACGTTTTCACTTTCTATCAAAATTGCAGAAGGTCAAAAACTGTATACTTGTTTAAGCCTGACTGTGCTCATGCAAAAGTATTAAAAACATCATTAATCGTGAAGTTTGTCAGAGACGATTAGGTAACTATGATTAATAGTTTTCTTAAAGATTTGCTCACAAACGGAAATGCCTTCTTAAAATTCACATATTCTTTGACCGACAAACGTGTATAATGGGGGAGTGTATTTTCAAAAGGGCATATTTCTCCATGTAAACGTTACAAAAATAAGCCCTTTTTGAAATTTAGTTCGCAATGTGTGTCATCGATACAGTCGACTGACAATTTAGTGAATATCTTTGTAACGACATAAGCATAAGGCTTGGTTATCATTGGCAGGTAAATTAAGGGAGTTTTAAACTTATTGGCTATGCTTACTGTAGTTACTAATTGTTCTCATTTTAAGGTGCATTGACTGCAGGTTTCATTGTTCTCATTTTAAGGTGCAAAATACGTGAGTTAGGTAGGTAAAAATTTACTCGACATGTTTGGACCCATTAAGAGGACTCTCCTCCGGAGCACTCTCGGTCAAAGCCTGACGGGAACTGTAGTAGCTACAAATGTGACCCCTTGACATCTACATTCCTTTCAAATTAACACCTTATTTCATTAACTAGTCACGACTTACTCCGATTGATAAAGTGAATGATTTAACAATCGATGCCCCATTGTATTATATCGATCGATATTCAGATGTATCAATCGACGCGTCAATCGAATTATTCAATTACGAGCGATATGATTGTCACTTGACCGCGGGTCGGGCGTCGGGCGGGCGCATCAACTGAACCATCTGTAAATAGCACAGATTGCTCGTTAAATTGGTTGGACTGACTTGAACTGCTACTTTAAATATACTATGGGTGGCTTAGCTTGTCAGTAGATAAAGGTGGTAAATTTGACTTTGACTTTGTATTCAAATTTTCTGCGGGCAGCCGAATCTTATGTAGTCTTCATAATTTAAATACATACCTATAGAAAATAATAAAACCTTTTAATAGGCTGGGCGGCTAGAGTTTAATGTAATGGGATTAAGGGCGGCGGTGATAGGTGTGTGTGTTGTTGTTTATAAGTACCTGACTAAACTTGCGAAGCGGATTTAAGAGAGGGATTAATTTAATGAGAATTATGATATGCAATATCGAAGTATAACCTCCTTATTCATTAATCGTCTCCTAACAGTCCTAACTTAGCCGAAAAGAGCAAACAATAACTACTATACTACTAACTACTTAGCGGCTTGCTAAGTTAGGAGACGAATATGATTAAAGGGGCTTGACCATTTTTAGAATAATCGAACTCAATGAACATTGTTTCATAGATGGTTTCTAATTTCAAAACTATAAAGCGATCTTTCAAGTTAGCTTTATCGCAACGATCAAAACTAAATGAGCCGTTATATCAGCATAATTTAACAAATTTTCTATTACCGTAGTCTCCCACGGCACAAATGACAAGGCAGGTCTCATTCGCGGCGAAAGACAAACGCGGGCTGCGGCAAGCACAAATTTCGCTGATATAATCGGTAGACAATGCGCGCTGCAGGACCGGACGGGCATATGTGGTGGGATTCGCGAGCTTTGGGCTCGAGCCAATTGCAATTTACAGATAACTAAATAAGAGAAATATAGGAATAGTATAAATGGCTTTTAATAATAATATATTACATGTAAGTTGTATTAAAACGTTAATTGGTTAATTCTCATCTCTGAACTATGAATAGATAATATTATTATATATATATTTTTTTTTATATGAAATAGGCTTACTCATGGCCACAGACTAGCCAAGGGCAGAGACGTGGCCTACGATGGAGTGAGTTTGCCCAGAAGGTGCCTATATGGATGAATCAACTTTTTTTCTGTCTGTTATTGCCATGGTTAGGGTCTCCTGAGTCACGCTGGTTATTTGGTGGTTTTTAGGCTGATGATGTGAAGTCGGCGAAAAGTTGGTATCCAGAAAAGACAGGATATCCGTATTTGGACTAAATATAGTTCTAATAAAAATAGTCACCTTAAGCTCACTGCATGAATAAATAAATAAATGTCTTGGGACATCTGACACAAATCAACCTCATCATCTCAGCCATAAGACGTCCACTGCTGAACATAGGCCTCCCCTCTGGACCTCCGCATGTACCGGTTAGATGCGACTTGCATCCAGCGTGTCCCGGCGACCTTCATAAGGTCGTCTGTCCATCTTGTGGGTGGAGGTCCTACGCAGCTTTGCCTAGCCGTGGTCTCCACTCGAGCACTTTTCGACCCCATCGACCATCTGCTCTGCGTGAAATGTGGCCTGGCCATTGCCACTTCAGCTTGCTAATCAAATCGACCTAGTCTAGAGAAACCTTCAGCTTCATAGGCAGGGTCACACTACCGACTAGGCTACGGAGTCTGACAATTAATATAACCCTTTTGACGACAAAAAGTCTTTTATCGAGCACTGGTTTGACACTGAATGAGCTGAGTCAATCAACCGCGCGCGGAACATCTGGCAGTTACGCCGTACCGCTCTTCGCGGGCCCGTTGGCCGATACGCCGATACGCCGATCGGCGCGATACGGCTGATGGACGCGGCACGCCGATCGATACGATCTGCGTCGTGACGGTGCACCAATTATTATTCAATATCTGGGATGGCCTGATTGCTCTTTGTTTGTCTGTATATGAATGTATGTGAATTAGTGGCCTAGTAGTGAGCCTGCGAAGCTGGAGGTTCTGGGTTCGAATCCTGGTCAGGGCATCTCTCTGTACACATAAAAATACTTGTTCCTCAGGCATTGGTTGGTTTCTATGTGTTTGAACATCTAAATATGTAGATTACGTTTATTTAGTGAATTATTATTTCTAGTTATAAACATTAGATGTCATATGTATATCAAAGAACAAAACAAGATCACCAAACGTCCGAGGTGGGAATCGAACTCACCTATTCAGCTTTGGCGGCTGATGTCTGTACCGCTCGGCGACTCGGTCTTAGCAACCACGAGTCAAATTTCTTGCGTATATGCAATCTCTTACAAGGCTAGACGCCTTTGACCATACTCTAAGGGCAAGCAATATGCATGCACCAATTATTTCAAGCTCAATCTAAGAACGTTAATTGGTTCTTACCCTTACTCTCTTGACACCCGCAGTTTTCAAGATAATTGCGCTATTACGAATGCAAATGAGCACATTAAGTCAGGTTAATGATTTCCTCTTGGTGTCAATCTACCAGCTTCATTCTCAAAGACGAATACCACAGACGTAGTTAAGGAAAGAGGATCCAATGTCTAAACTTGTCACTGAGATAAATGAATTTTCTTTTTGGCGTAAAATTTCAGTTAGGCATTTCTTTGATTTGACATATTTTTGATTGGTAAATCTGTTCAGATACATATGTACATTTCTATGCTCATTTATTTTTGAAGTCTTGGATTTGCTCATATATTTATGAACTCAACTGTACCACAGTCCGCCCACTATCCACAATTAGTCTCCTCTGATTCGCTTAATTTACTCGCGTTGATTCCAAAAGATCTGATAACATTGCTCGATCCGTTATTTATACGACTAGTATGCTAGTAAAGTAATTTGTCCGACTTTGGGAGTGAATTTTATTGGATGGTGGATGCAGCTTGCATGATGATGAATGATGACATCAGTTACAATCATTGCAGAATTTAATTCACCTTTATCAGATTTAAATTGTATCGTAAGGTCAAGTCAACTTCATTATCAAATTAAGCATGCAATGATTACAGTCATTCTAATAAATTCAGAACGTACTCGTATGTCTAAAGGAGGTACAGGGTTTCAAAATTGTTAACATGTTTTTGCGATCATACATAGGAAATATAGGAAGTATATTGATTTATACTTTCACGATTGTCACTCATATTTTAAAGACAATTGGGTCTTAGTCGCATAAACTTACTTTTGTATTATCCTGACGTTTCGAAATCGTTACACTCGTGGTCGCAGGCAGTCTGCCGTCTGTGGGACCGACAGGATAATATTAAACATAAGATTCTTACTTGCTCCGCGGCGAAATGTATGGACAGCTGAAACATGTGCACTTGTGCAGTCAAGGGCATAAATATATATACACTTCTCCATACTGATCCCTTAAGATGCGGTTAAACTAAAACAGCATTCGCTGTTCTAGCGCCCGTTCTAAGAAATCAACCAATCACGTTTTGTGTATCGATCGAATTTCGTAGAGTGGGAGGTTAGAACAGCGAATGCTCTTTTAGTTTAACCGCACCTTTACAAATGTGTCTATAGATTAATGCATTCGACTGTGCTATTATAGCTATTAACGAAAACTGATAAGTTATTTTTATGACCGCGAAAATAAAATTATGTATTTCTGTGTATTTTATTAACTACTAGCGACCCGCCCCGGCTTTGCTATACCAACATAAAAACCTTCCTCTTGAATTACGCTGCCTATTAAAAAAAATGTCATCAAAATCCGTTGCGTAGTTTTAAAGATTTAAGCGTACAAAGGGACATAGGGATAAAAAAGTGACTATGTAGTGATGATAATCTGTAAAATTATTTTCGATGTAAATTTGCCTTCTGACTTGTGTTTTTGAACGGCTACTGTGCTCAAAATATCTGAATATGCACTTTGACGTGACAATAGAGGCCTACGTTTGTAAGCACCCAAGCACCTACATTACCTGCCTATACCTGCTACCTACTTCAATATAGGTTCATACAAATTGCAGGGATGAAAAAGGAATTGCGATTTGACCGGCGATTTATAAGCCTCTGACAGTTCTATTGCCCGAGTCCATAATGGGCAGAGACCAGTGTCACGAATTTCCTAATGGCCACGAAAAGTTATGGATTATCGACGCTGTGCCGGAAAGGGATTTAATAAAACACTGCCAGATAGACCAGAGTGATTTTGGTGTATACAGGGTGGGGCTTGTGACGTGGGTGCTAACACTACAGAGTAAATGCGAATGGATAGGGCTGTATGAGAATTTAGACAATAACTGACACTTTATTATGTCAGCCTCCGCAGCCTAGTTCGAAGGTTTTAGGTTCGAATTCCGGTGAGGGCATTATTTGTGTATTTATCACAAATATCTGTTCCTTGGTCTTGAAATTTTTTCAAGAAACGAGGTGAAGTTACGCACAGACCGACGCGACAAAATATAATTCATCTACTTTATAAACCACGCGCTCATAAGATGATTTATGGAAAGAATGTTTATAACATGTGCATAGTCATTTTTAATAAACTACCAAATGACATGAAGGTACTACGGGGCAATAGTTTTAAAAATAAATTGAATTCCTGGCTATTAGACCGATGTTTTTATAGTGTTTCGCAATATTTAAATTTAAGTTGACATCAGACTTTTAACTTTTAATTTAATGTGTTAGATATAAGTTGACATCCGAATTTTGAAATGTGTTATCGAATTTAATGTAATTTAATTTAATTTTTGTTTTTATTTTTATATTTTAATTTTAAAGTTATAGGTTTACGTTGACATTTTTACATATTTTTTATTTATTTTTTATTTTTATTATTGAATTATTGTACACATTTTAAAATTTACATAATATTATTAATAATTAACATTAATTTAGTTATAATTTTAAACCGCATGGCTCCCTCATATGTTTGTACGTCTGCATGCAGGCTGAATACACTGGACAACATTATTGTAACAACTCAAGAACTGAACAAATAAATTCTTTGAATCTTTGAATAAAAAAAATTAATCCCTTGTACAAAGCGAGTGATTAATTAGACTTCAATAGTATAGAAGTCAATTTCCCATGTACGTTTTCGATGTTGGTACTGTACTGAAAGTTCATCATAATGGTTGGTAGTTGGTCGGTAGCGGGAAGGATCGTCGTTCCGTTTCACCCTGTATATGTCGTCGCTCGGTACCCATATCACAAGCCTTAACTGAGCTAACCTTGGGACTAGGTCGATTTGTGTAAGATGTGCCAAGATATTTTTTTATTTACTATTCATATTGGTTCGTTTGGGATCTACACACGTAGTACTTGAAAACCTCTTTTCTTCGACGGGTCTTAAAAATGGAAACTCAATCCCACCATTAAAGATACTCGTACAATCTGGTGCACCTATACCTAATAGCTATAAGTGATATTATTATCTGCAAGCAATATCTTTATATCATCCCTGCGAATCGGAACCTGTTATGAATGGGCTGCTATTATAAATACCGACAGACAATGAACGAAGTGCATTTAATACTTAATTGCTCTCCATTTTGGCATTTTATGGCTTATTCCGATTTATTGCATGGGAAGATATCGTTAATATTGGAAATTAGGGCATGCTGCGTAGTGACGGCAGTAAAATAGTATTTTACATAATCGTGTTATAATAGAGAGCTTTTCAGTCGAGTACCGTGTTTAGGCCATGAAGCTCGCTGACTGGCCTAAGTACGGTACGAGATTGTTTATTTTGAGTAAAATAAAAATAATGAAACAAATCTAAATAAAGAAATAAATACGCCGAAACCAAGTGCCGAGCAGGTTGGCGTTCGCAGTAGTGTGTCCACTATGATGGCGCTACTCGCCATCAATATTCGATAAATCAATGATCAATGACACTTCAATCCCTTAGTCGACTCTTACGACACCCGCGGGAAGAATTGGGGTGATGAGAAATGTATTTCCTACTGCCGTCACCACACGGCAATATCTCACGAATATTTAAATTCATGCATGAAGGATAATCATAGGCTTTTGACGACGTTGACGCTAATTGGCATTTCTCGTCTATCATTTGTGCCAGAACACAACTGACCTATTAATTACTTAATCTTCTAACGCGTTTACACTTCCAATTGCTAAATCGGTGCCCGGACAGCTGGGCAGCCATTTAACTTTATTTAAAACATTTTCTTCCATTTACAAACGTTTTCGTCTGGCTATAGCGTCCAAAACGCATTGAAAGCTCAATCAAGTATACCAACAGGAGCAATATATTCCCATCGACGCGAATTCTCTTTTTAAACAACCAGCGTGATTAGACCTTCAATTTAGTATCAACCAAGCTGAATCTGAGAGGTCTTATACTGGTTTTGTAACTCGCTGGTAGTTGGTAAGTGCTTAGAATATCGTGCGCGTGCGCTGTCCGTCAATTAAGTCCAATTAGAGCAATGCCTTTGATGCACCGCCAGACGCCTTCTGTACAGCTGAGTGTTGGTGGACCGTATCTCGTTGCAATAAGGCTCATGCATGGGCAAGGAAATGTGACCGTTTGCAGGTAGCGGCGTCGAATACTATACGTATTTTGGTTGTTTGAGATGAGACGCGCTTGCGCGTGGTGAAGTGAATAAAGATTTAGTAGTTTAGCATTAATTGCAGGCGCGGTTCCTCCTGACACTGGACTTTAGTATGCCTAAGGTGTTTTTTTAAGCATAAAATACTATCATATCGTAGGTCAAAGCCCCCCTAAACGAAGTCCTGAATCTGCGCCTGATTAATTGAAACATGTTTTGTTTAATGTTTAGTAAGTCATCCAAATTGAAAAGTATCATTGAATTTAACTTTCTTTAAACATAATATCTAGAATTAAACGGGTAATATTTAACATAAGTTTACGCGCTCAAGTCGCATTGTCGTTAAAGTATAGGTAAAGCAAAGTTAACTGGTTCAGCTACCCAACAATGAACTATCAAGATCCGATGCTATCATCTGGTTTGGGACCATTCCAGGCATCGCTATCTCCGGATCTGTTTAACTTGTCAATTGACAACTATAAAAGGCCTTCCAAATCGCTGTCGATTGACAGCGAGAGGAGCAACAAATCTCTAACCGTTGACAAGCGATACACTGATAGACCTGTGTGACTATCTAGAGATCCTTTCCTACGTTGCATTGCATCCGGAAATCCACCCACCTTAATGGGTCATTGTCAGATTTAGATTATCGTCTTTTCGGTGGACATACCTAAAGTTAAGGAATTCCTGTACTTAATTGTGGGATAAAACAATTGACGGTACAACTAGGTTCGCCGGTCTACAGCCCTAACAATAAAATCGTAACAAAGATTTATATAAGCTGTTAACTGTTGACCACCGAGTGGACATATTTTGTTTTTCCGACTGAAAATGACCCTAATACACTCGTAGACATTTTTTGTTTTCTTAAATCATTAATAAGACGATTCGAGCTTAAACTGCGTATTAAAATAATACTGTTGGATAATAGAAAGAAGGTTTTCTGTAGCGAAAAGAACCGATTATCATAGATTACATACAATCATACATTTGCAATGAAGTGGTAGTAGAACTGCAACAAAAACATCCATGGAAAATCACTCAAAAACCAGTGACGATGCATCTGGGTTGCCCAAACATGTTGGGCAGATAAAAAAGCGCATTCGTAGTCAATTGTATTAATCTTTTTTGCACATTTTGCCAATAGGTAGTTGTTAAATATTTTGTGTTCTGTCCTTACTTAGTTGATCTTTGAGAAGTTTTAATTGGCGTAATGAAGAGCAATTTGACGCCAAAACATTATTTATCAAAAATAACTTTTTAAATAGTTTTTCACTAAAGAAAACATTTATTTAATTTTGAAGAACACATAATCCAATCACAATTTTCTAATCTAAATCTTAAAATTCTACAAATTCTTTTGAAACTATGTTGAAGTGTGTTAGTCAATTTAGACACGTATTTTTAAATCTTCTCAAGTAAGTGTTGTTAGCTTTCATGCCGTGGTAGTGATAGAGTACCCTTGTCACTCAACTCGCGGTATCGGGGTGTTACAGCGTTATCAGTGCAGCGGAATGCACCGTCGTAAACAGTGCGTCGTAAATATTGTGTCGTATTGACGCGGCGATATTTTACGCTATTTTTGTCACATTGCCGATGGATGCGCCGTGCTACCCAGATGAGATGCGTAATTAGTTCTGTGGCTATGTTTAAGATGTTTTCAGATGCTTATTTATTTACTGACGAAGAATCAAACAGAAAGGAATCTGGCTAAACGTAATCCGTGTTGAGAGGATTTATTTGAAGTGAAGGTACTTAATTATTTGTTTAGATGTGAAAAATAAAAATACCCACCCGAAAAAAAATTTTTGATGCATATTTCCGTCAGATCCGTAAAATACTAGGTAAGATATCTAGTTTAAGTTGATAAGTATCATCCAAAATGATACGAATTTTGCTAAGTCACGGTAGCTTGCATTGCTTGCATTGCAGTAGTCAGTTGGCCTTTTACAAACCGTCCATTGATAATTGATAATCGCGTGTTTTCTAGGAAGAACGATTATCAGTATAATCGTCTTAATTATGCAAATAATTGCAACTTCTTTGGAGAGACACAATACGTATGTCAGCAGTGAACAGTCAAAAGTTTTGAATTTAAAAATTTCAGGCAGGCTTCGTCTTCCTTAAGTAAACTTATATTACATTTTTTTTTTTAATTTGGTTTTTATAATTATTTCTAATAGGATAGGTGTTTTTAATGTAGAACAAATCAAAGCTTTTTCGATATGCTGATACATAATATTGTAACACCCACGTAATATGTATACTACTTAGTATTTCTTGGGCACCTTACCCTATTTTCTTAATGTAACACGTTTAAAATAATTTGTTATTCTCCTTGCGAAAATTTGCTTATTTTTCTGTTTTTTCTACGATTGATAAAAATACCCGACCCTACCTAAGGTCTTAGAAA
>JALPQI010006410.1:0-44116 GCA_025490895.1 Thaumatotibia leucotreta
CTTTATCTGGTGAAATGAATATACCTACATTTTTATCTTATCTTATAATTTACATATCGACGCTGGAAAGGAGAAATTGGATAAGCGACACAGGGCGTACTTTACAGGAGAAGCAAAAAACCGCCGCGATTTTCGAAAAAAAAAAACATTTAAATTAATCAGCAGGCCAAATCAAATAATTGAAGCATTATTTATGGACATAAATATGTTTTCTATGTGATGTTTTAATTATTTAACGTATTCAAGTGTTATTTAACGATTTACTGTCGCTTAAGCAAAATGGTCGGAAAAATTGATTCAGGTAAAATTATCTAACCAACACGTTGTGTAAGAAATAAGGAAGGTAAAAAGGTCCACCCGAGACTTACATAACGAATGTATCCCGTTAAAATTATCTAACTGCCGAAGTGGCTTATTTTATATTCGGGTAAAAATATATAAATTGATAAAATAGCATAAATATATCATTAAGAAATATCCACATACTTAAAATGAGAAACTATTTTAGACTTCATAGTTAGTCATATTAATTACATGAGTAACATTCCGTGACTAGTAAACGAATTTACTTACACGTGAAAACATTATTCCAAAAAGTAGGTAAATAGTAAAAAGGGATATGTGAAGGGGATGGTTGATAAATAAATGTAGGTAAAAATGGATAAACGCCAATAAGTAGTTCAGATATCATAGTCAAGTAATATTGTCTAACCGTCTTCAATTTTAAATTAAGATGAAGGTAAAATTGTCCAAACGACATGAGAACATATCATACAGTCAGGTAGAAATAGCTAACCGACAAGTGAAGTTTAGTTGTTACACAGCAAAAATATCCAAGTAAAATTTAACTTGTCATGACGAATAGGTAAAATAATCCAAGATTAATTATGTTGAATTATATTTTATCTAATCTCCAATTTACTAAAAGTTGTCAAAAATCAAGTCGTTTAGTAATAAAAAATGGTCGAAAGTTCTCTAAATCACCAATGGGATAAGCGACACAAATGTTGTCAGATGGATACGAAACCTAGCTCATTCGACGCAGAAAAATTCGCCGATTCTAACGGTGTATATAACTCAATATCTTCAAAAGTGTCGCTTATCCAATTTCTCCTTTCCAGCGTCGATATCATTTTGTTCCACCATTCCATTTACTCCAATCAAGTCTAAGTAACTCTCCTCTTTATGTAGCCTTGAACCACATCAACAACATTCTGCTATATGACCCCACCCTAGACTTGTTCGCGCAGTCGGAGTCGGGATTTCTGACCACAGCTACTCGCTATTTGGAGTCAATTACCACTCCTACCACAATACAATATTAAATACGTTTTTTCTTTATGTTTTTTAACTTTTTTAAAATACTTTTTAATGTTATGTGCATGTTAATGTTCCTATTTAAATACAATTTAAAAATTTCTAATGACATTCCAACTTATTAAAACTTATTGACTGACATTGTGCTTAATATTTCTGACTACTGTTGAATTCTATTATTTATTTTATCTTGAAATTGTATTGTATATGTAAATTTTTTACACTTTACCAATAGAAGAGTATGATTATGTTAAAGTTTAAGTCGACATCTAAAGATTAAATGCATGTTCATCAATTATTATTTTGACAATGTAAAATTAATGCTCGCTAATGTTATTAATTACTGTATATTGTTATTCTAATACTATCTTATAACCTATAACTTCCATGTTTGGCAATGTGCTGTAAATGTAAGTTGGTTAATAAATAAATAAATAAACTCCCCATATCACCCTATTGTGACGTCACTGCCACAGCAATCCGGGGTCTACACAGGTTATTCTCTACCAGGTAGTCTTCGATTTGTATTACATATATTTAGACACAAACGAGTACATTGTATTTCACAGCGCTTCTGTTACAATAAACTATCATAAAAACTAGATTGCAACGAACTGTCAAGATAAGTCGTGTTACTTTGCATTTTTAACCGACTTCATAAAAAGGAGGAGGTTCTCAATTCGACTGAATTTGTTTTGTTGTATGTATGTTACCTGGTATCTCCGAGAATTGTGAACCGATTTTAAAAATTCTTTTTGTGATCGAACGTGTATTATCCCGAGATGGTCCCATTGGCACCAAGTTGGGGTCTGATGATGGGATCGTAGAGAAATCGAGGGATCTCTTCAAATATACACACAGGTACATGTATGGCGCTTTTGGTAATTTTCATTCATTTACAAGAATTTGCATTCAGAAAGTAGTATTTGAGGAAACCAATGATGAGAACAAGTCGGGGATCTTGGAGAATTTGGTTAAAGTAGGTTTTAATTTTTTTTTATTTGGTGATTAAGTTTAGTCAAATCTACAATCTACGTTTACCACACAGACAATAAAACAGCGTACTCACTCAAAGTTGACTGACCTGACAATCTTCTTGCGCAGTCTGTCAGTGAAGCTCTGTCGCTTGTATATGTTGAGGCCGAGTCGTTTCCTTAGAATCAGGTCCATCGGCGCCGGGTGCGACAGACGGACGGTCGTTTTGAGGATTAGGTATACGCGTTCGTTGGCTAGAAACAGTAAATGATTACAATGTACAATGAGACTGAGAAAATTAATACTAAGTTAAAACTAAATAAACCTTAAGTACTTTAAAATTATTACTTTTAAAAAATGCCCCCCTTGGCATAGTGCCAAGAATGCTGGCATTTCCCCGCTTTATAGCAATAAAGCGGGGAAATGCCGGCAGTAAGAATACATTTGTCACCACCCCAACTCCTCCTGCGGGTGTCGTAAGAGTCGACTAAGGGATTGAAGTGTCACTGACCATTCTTTGATAAAAGATTGATGATGGGCAGCAGCGTCATCATAGTGGACACATTACTGCGCTCGCCAATCCGCTTGCCCAGCGTGGCGATTAAGGGCATTTACCTCCTAATGCGTCTATACGCATAGTTAATAGGAGAGGCCTACGTCCAGCAGACTATCATAGGCTGATGATGATTACCTACCTTCTGTAATCCTATTAAGATACTGCGAGTCATGTATAGAAGAGTCCCAGGAAGCGATAGCGGAGACATCTTTATCATGGTGATGTAGAATCTGGAGCTCATAGAACTTGTTGCCGTGCTCCTTCGGCAGGATCGAGTGGAGACCTGCCACTGTCACCTCTTCGCCAGATGGATGCGTTGTTAGGTCGTCGGCTGAAGGGAAAATAATAAGGTTTGGTAAAAATCACGATACATCATCATTGTAGATGTACACTGTGTTTTTATTGATTTCCGTTAAATAGGACAGGTTATTTGGGTTAGTTGCCTAGTATATTGGCTTTTGTTTAATTCGTAAAAAAAATATTTTTTCGTTTTCATACATAATAATTGAAATAGCAAGTGTGAGATAACCTTAACCCGGCGAGCATGAGGTGAAAAAATGACATTGGAAAATAGACTTTGTCATTATTGACATAAGTGACAGGGGTGGGTATGAGATACCCCGGGTTAAGAATAAGATCTCAGGTGGCTGACGGCACATGTCAAAATAAGTTTCATTAGGATGTAATAAAGGTTGCAATACACTTGTTCAGTCATTAAACTTGTTTTTTTAATAACTCAATAACAGTAAGAGTTAAGGTACTAGTTTCTTAGACAAATTGATTATTTTTGTCCTAAATAAGCTTCCCTTTAATTTAACGGAAATCAATAAAAACATGGTGTAGAAATAAAGGACTATGCGTCAAAATGGACCAAAAACCAACAAAGCTGGGAGTAGTGTCATTAAAAAGGTCTGTTTATGTTCTTTATTTCATTCTATAGGTGCAAAGTTGAATTCCATGGGATAATTTTATATGAGTAAGGCGTTCTGCGGGTACTCTCTAAGTAAATCACCGTCGTTCAGACACCATTCATCATAGTATTTACTCTGACTAAAATACAAATATCTCCGTTTTGCAATGGAATTGAACATAGTGCCCATATAATGAAATGAAATAAATGAAAATACCTATTTAATGACACCACTTTAATCTCTGTTGGTTCTTGGTCCACTCTCCATACAAATATGCCCATGGTCCTTTATTCGTAACAAACACAAACCCAATATACAGAACAAAGAAAAAATACAAATAAAAAAGTGCATGCTACGAAACGGCCTCATCTCAGCATGTTGGTTGGGCAGCGTTCGGGAAGCTACGACACATATTTTCGTCCAATATTCTGCAGTGTTTGAAGACGAAAGCGTTTAGTCAGTGGGTGTTGCCAGTGATGACATACGGGACTGAAACGTGGTCGCTTACAATGGGCCCCATAAGAAAGCTCAAAGTCACCCAAAGGGCAATGTAGAGGACTATGCAGGAGTCTCTCTGCGAGATCACATTAAAAATGAGACCATCCGCAGTAGAACCAAAGTAACCGAAGTAGCTCTCCGAATCGCTAAACTGAAGTGGCAGTGGGCGGGGCACATTGCGCGTAGAACCGATGGCCGTTGGGGCGAGAAGGTTCTCAAGAAGCGGCCACGTATCGAAAGACGCAGCGTGGGTAGCCCAACAAGGTGGGCTGATGACCTGGTGAAGGTCGCAGGAGTCCGCTGGATGCGTGTGGCACAGGACCGGTCATTGTGGCAATCTTTGGGGGAGGCTGTTCAGCAGTGGACGTCTTTCGGCTGTCATGATAATGGATCATTCCATGAAAACGTGTCGTAAGCGACACTGTCTTTTCAATACTTTTGAAAAATTTAATTAATAAGGGCTTGTGCATAAATCACGCGAGGTCCTATAGGGGGGGAGGGGGTCCAAGAAAACATCACTAAAGATCACGATAGGGGAAGGGGGGTACAAGGAGCCCTCACGTGTATTTTTATACGATGAACAAACTAAGAAATATTGTGAATTTCGGCGAGCGAACGTGAAAAGTTGAATGAGAAAAATACACGTGAGACTGCTAAGGGGGGGGAGGGGGTAGCCAAGAAACTCACCAAACATCACCATGGGGGACGGGGGGGTCAAAAAGTAGCCGAAAAAACCTCAAATGATTTATGCATGAGCCCTAAGCCGAGTTACAGTATAATTATAACATATCAAGGCTTTAAGATTGACAGTGTTTCCTACCAGCTAGCATATTTTATTAGGGTAGCTACGTAAGCGACAAAAAGAAGATGTTTTCATGGAATACTCCTAATGATGATGATAACTCCCGCAAGGCATGCAAGCAATGGCGCACGTAGAAAGCCAGTGTGATGAAGCCTTACCATTGAGATCGAGGAATAGGACCGGAATGTGTTGTTCCATGCCAGGCGGAGGGTTCCAAGCTGCCGGGGCCCCCGGGATGGGGCTCCCTGGACTTGGCACCAGCACCTGACGACAGAAAACAGGTCAACTCCAAGTCTCCAAGTTCTCCAACTCAAATCAAACCATTCCTGCGACCATATACAGGATGTAAGTCTAATACGGGCGAAGCTCTTAAGGGGTGTTAGTTTACGCCATAATAAGTACATTCAAATAACTTTTATTTAAAATCAGAGCAACAAAATTTTCCATACAAAATAATTCGGCGCGCAATGTAAAGCAACATACGCGAGTTAAGGACTCGTTGACAGCTAATTTCAAAAGCAGATGACATAACTGCCAAATCAACAATAACAAATGTTTGTACCTACACTGCTGCTCCGATAATCTTAAAAAAATTCTGTGGGGTCATAATTAAGAGTAATTTTGAAAAAACCTTGTAATCCATGATCACACTAATGAATCCCATGCCTGGTTTAATTGATCGCCCGTATTAGATTTACAGACTGTATATATAACATGGACGTCTAACGCCAGCTCAAATATGCTCCCAAAAACAATTGTTCAATTGTGCCAAGATGGGCAGAACATACCGGTTGTCTAAACACCGATCATATTTCGGCGCAACATCTTTGACAAAATGTTTATAGAATATAGCCAATCAAAACTTTGATGGATCAATCACAACTATTTTTAAATGGCGGTTTAAGTTTTTATAGGTTGACATTGAAATTCATTGCCGTGATGCATTGAAGAGGGGGTGACACTTGTCAACTAAAATTTAGGTCCGTTTTTGAAAGGCAATTTATTATGGCGTGCGGCTTCCATGTTTTATTTGTTCGTAGAACCATTCTTTATTCAAGTAGGCATGATAAGCACTTTTGAATCGTCATACAGGGTTACTTTTTCACCAGCACAATAAATTTTACCATATCATTGGTAATAGATCACATTTGTCAGCCTCCGTAGCCTAGTTGGCCTAGTTGTCTATGAAGCTGGAGGTTCCGGGTTAGAATCCCGGTGAGGGCATTATTTGTGTATTTATTTATCACAAATATTTGATCCTTGGTCATGGCTGTCTATGTATCTAAGTATCTATATGAATATATCTATTACATATATCGTCGCCTGGTACCTACATCACAAGCCTTCACTGAGCTTACCGTGGGACTAGGTCGATTTGTGTAAGATGTCCCAAGATATTTATTTATTTATTTAAATTTATTTAAATCAAACGATTCTTTATTCAAGTAGTCATAAAAGCACTTTTCAATCGTCATACAGGGTTAAATTTTCACCGGTACAATAAATTTTACTACATCATTGGTATCGATAATAGATCACATTTATCAAATAAGATTATCACATTTTTTTATTAATTTATCCTTCATGCAAATGTAACATAATAGCACTCATTACAAGGAGTCAACGGTGCGGTATGACGAAGTCGGCGGGAAAGGGTGATCCAACCCACCATACCGATATGATATGATACCATTTTACCAATACGATGACATTTTAAACAAACAGTAGACAGTTCGTGCGGTTTGGTAGATCCACGTCGATAGATGCGTAATACGTCCACATTTCTGTACGCTTAGCACATGATTCGTATGTCAATTTGTAGCCGCGAGATAGATTTTCCATTTTTTACTTACTATATGAATAAAATAGGGATGGATAGTCTATCCCGCGGCGACATACTGTCGCACTAATCATGTGCCAAGCCTACTGGTTAGATTTGCGGATAAGTTCGCACATTAGTATTTTAGTTTTTTTGTTCCAAAGGGGTAGTAAAAAAATGCTAGTATTTTGGGCTACTATTACGTATGTTGATTTATTGTACTGGTGAATAAGTAACCCTGTATACAATACCATATAACAATACTATCTTATTGATAAATGTCTCCTAACTTAGCAATCCATTAGGCATTGTAAGTCCCTTTCGGTCTTATGAATATGTCCGTAAGACCGAAAGACTATGGTTATGAGAATTTAATCATAATAATAAATAAATAAAGACATATTTGCTGGTGGTAGGACCTAAGGTGTGAAATCGAATTGGAGATCAAAAATGTAAACAAATGGGATACCACCACAAAAAAATAATCACGAGAGGGGGGTAATCTAAAATTATTCAAATACTTATAAAAATTGCGTATTTACCGTCACTGACGGTACGCAAAATTTTTAAATATTTTACAAAGTTTTAATACAAAACATTTAGCGAAATATATAATTTTTAATGACATATTTCGCTACTTTTAATAAAATGTAAGGTGTTTAGTTTATTCTACTGGCAATGATGAGAAATCTTAAACATTTGGTTGGCAGTTATAACAATAACTAGTTTATTCGTAATTTAATACGGTAACTACACTAAAAAACATTTAAGAGGGTTCGCATTTATAAATATGTACTTCAAAACAAGAGGGTGCACCAAATAACTGTTTTATGAATTTTTACTCCTAAAATTTAGCATTACAAAGTATACAGATTTTAGTATTGTTACCTACAAATCAATCATTTTCATATTCGAAATGGATTCGATCGTAGGTAACTAAGATGAAGACTGAAATTCGTTCCCCGACTATCCTAAAGATTAAAGTAACACGACATTCGTTTTCAAACATGATTATGTTTTTGATTATGTTGATTATTTACATCATTCTAGCAAATTTTCTAGGTTTTATTGTCATATCCAAAAATATGTTAACGATTGTGATACTTTGTGTATCGAACATACTTTGACTTTCGCGTATCTACATCTACACATAAAACATTGTCTCAGGTTTAGTACCTGTAAAGATAGTTGTAAGTGAAGTGTTAAATAAAATAAAATAAAAAACCAATCTCAAAATGCGACGTTAATTTACAAAGGTGTTAAAAACTACATTTGATATAAAACGTTTTATACCCCTGTAATGTCACTTTAACATTGACTTTGTAATGTCATGTCATTGTCATAGATTGTTTACATTTTTGATCTCGAATTCCATTTCAGAGCTTAATGCAGGGTCCGCCCGGATGGCTACCACCGTCTTACTCGTTAACCTGCCGCTAAATAGCTAGTAACTAGGTGTAATTACTGGCATAGATGAGGCAATCCATGCAAGTCCTCAGGGTAGTCAGCGCATAGGCGAATTTTAGGTTACTATGTCCATGGGCCTCAGTTCCCTCTTTCCATCAGCTCAGTTTTCTACCTTCGTCACATAAAAAAAAAGAAAAAAAACAGTAATAAAAAAAAAGTCGCCTACCGCATTCCGCTCTTCAGTGAGAGAGACCCATTGTTCGACTAGTGACTGTTCCCTCTCCATGTCTCGTTCGCTCTTCATCGATGGCGACATGTTTACTAGTTTCTGAAACAACAAAGTTAAACTTATACCCACAGATGTCATATACACCATAGATCAAGCAAACGTATCTACTGAGCGTGTCAAATGAACTCAGTGAAATCCACTGAGTTGTCCGTCTTTAATTGCAGCTTGCAGCTTTCGGGTGTCAAATTTTGTAAGTTGAAGTGAACAAAAACATTAATAATGCCTCCTTAAGTAATATTAATTACAACAACACAAAAAAAAATGAATAATCAAGGGCCTGAGACATATTTAAAATCATAGGCAAGTAACAAGTTAAGTACAAAATCTGACACGCTCGGCCGCCATACAAATGAATGAACTTGTTTCTTCTATCCAAATCTAATTCTGTGCTTATACCCTAGCTATCAGCTTCTGTAGCCTAGTTGGTAGTAACCCTGCCTAAGAAGCTGGCGGTTCCGGGTTCAAATCCCATCACAAATATTTGTTCCTTGTTCGTGGTTTTTCTAAGTATTTAAGTATCTACCTATATGTATTTATATAATACATACATATAGGTAGATACTTAAATACTTCATGAAAGATTCAAATTTAATTGAAACAACTATGTGCATTGTAATGCACATTGGGTCTTACGAGGTTATTATTATCACTACATAGTATAAAAGGTTATAAAACATTTATTTGATATTTAGGTCGCGTAAAGGTTTTTGTTGTACTCTTTAGTATAAAATAAAGTCACTTTTTCTGTCCCTATGTCCCTTTGTACGCTTAAATCTTTAAGGTGGTTCGTTTTTCATACTAATTGATTTATTCAAATATGGGTAAATGGAGCATAGTTTTACAATGAAACCACTTCCATCCACAATCATTTTGATATTTATTTGCGGCAAATTCTATTTCCGTAATAAAAATGGTCAAATAATAGCTTAAAACACTACTTTATTTTAATACAAATTTGTCAATGTGTGGGTCGGCGGCGACAGTGTCATACACCAATCGTATCTTCGGCGTGTGCGTTAAAAAGCGACGTTGCCAGTTGACCACAAATGTTGCGTTGCCGCTCTGTCAAACCGAACGCATGTCGTGCAATTTGTTATTTTATTTTGTTCCATCAAACTGCATCAAACGGAAAGCGTTGCTAATGTTGCCATATAGGTCATATATACACCCAATAGCCAACCCGCGTACTATTTTATGATATTCCGTATTCGATCGATTTGCTTGATTTTTATATTTTGTATCAGAAGACCATTTATTATAGAAAATATATACATAATAGTTACGTTTACGCTACTATAGGTTGGACTTCTTACATTTAATGTTATTAAAATAAATGTGCGTACTAAATGATAGTCGCGTGTAACTGAACGTATAATCCATTTGGCACGGCAACGTCGGCAACACTAAATTCAAACGTCACTCTTTCTTTCAAAATCACCGGCAGTCATTTGGTTACTTTGGTTTGTAATTACTTTGTATAATCCGAATTGACGCTAAATTGCTAACGATTGTTTCAAATATTTTATAGCGTGGCATCTACAGTGATTTACATGAGAATGGAGCCACAAACGCCAAGGAAAGGCTATAAAAAACACCGATACTCGGGCTCGGGAAAAACTCGTAAGCGAAGCCTTGTAGAAATTATACTATATTACGGAGAAATCAAAAGGTAAGTCCGGTAGAGTATCTTTCCTCCCACTATTTCAACAGATTTTTTATTACATATTTTCACTATGCTTATATTATAATAAAAACATTTGTTGTTTTCGAAACAACTGCTCCACGGATTGGAATAACCCAGGAAACTTGTCATGTAGATAAATAGCAATATATTATATTATAAGTATAACATATTTTTAATGTAAATACCGGAAACGTTAGTTTCCCGAGGGATGATGAGTTCCAGGCCTTCAACTTTTAAAACTATAACCTTTTTGTAGATACTCACTGAACCTGTTTTGAACCCAGGCTCCCTCCCTAACTTCGCAGTCAGGATCACCACCATCTAACTAGATAAAGCTGAACTGTATTTTTTATTCCAGTAATCATCAGACACCATTTTAACAACGAGTATTCTCATTTCAGATCCAAGGCCAACTGCAGGTGTCACAAATGACCGACGAAACTTTTATAGAAAACATGTTATTAGTGATATTTTATAAAAACTGTATATTGACAGAGATAGTACCTACTAAAACCAGAAAGAATAAATAAAAATAATATGAAATGATGTAAATAAAACACTGAATTTATGAATTGATCTGTTTTCTTTATCTATGTATTCCGCGCGTGATTAGAATGGGAAGGAATCTAATAATTAAAGTGACTAGAAATATCAAATATATAACTATACATATATGAAAACTTGTCTGAGGTCATAGAATAGATTCCGTCCCAATCTGATTGTACACCTATTAGGTCATCCAGGTCCGGTTTTTTGTAGTATGGTCTATTCCACATTGACCATGCAAAAAATACCGGAACTGGATGCCATAACATCACCTGAAAACATTTTTAAGTAAATAAATAAGGTTACCAAAATTAAACCTAGGTGGCTAGTTCAGGGGCCAATACCACAAAACTTTACAAGCATACAATAATATGTATGTGTATATGTGTGTGTATTATTTGTAGAATAATTCTACAAAGTTGACAACTATTTTGTATGAGAATTTATACAATTTTGTAGAATTGTACGCTTGTGAAGATTTGTGGGATAGGCCACAGGCATTACTGGAATAATTGTGATTATAGGTAAAGTAAGTATCAATAAAAAAATAAAAAGTCTTATAAAGTAAAAAATATATATCTTGATATTACGAGATTTGAACCTTGGTCCTCATGAATGTGCGTCAGACGGTCATCCAACTTAGACTAATCCAAGTTCAAAACACGTTCCGAAGAAATAAGCAATCAGTTTCGTCAACGAATAAGGGTTTGAATGTGTGTGTGCATACTTCGCAAGCGCGACAGCGTTTCGTATTTATTCAAATAAACTTATTTTGTAAATTAAACCTCATCTGGAATTTTGTTGGCCACATTAGAAATAGCAGTTTATTTTAGGCAAACACATCACTTATTAAAAATATTTCCATTATCATACATAAAATTTAAAAATACGTAGAATTCGCACCAGCTAGGCACTGTAACGCCATCTATTGGCGTAGTAGTGCCTAGCTGACCGTGACATTCCACCTTAAAACTACGCAACGGATTTTGATGAGATTTTTTTTAATAGGTAGTGTAATTCAAGAGGAAGGTTTTTATGTAGGTATAGTACCCGTGCGAAGCCGGGGCGGGTCGCTAGTCATTAATAAATATTGTCGTCCAACCTGTAGCTGCGCGTGTAAATGTTGCCGCCGCCTCGCGAGAGCGTCGCTCCACCTTTCTCTGAGCACAGCCAAGTCTTCCTCCTGATACGAGTCCAACGGCTTCTGAAGGCGAGATCTGCAATTAGAACGTCATGTTACCAATCAGTACAGATTTAATCCATAAGCCTATCCCTTCTGTTTTGTGCGGAAACGTCAGAATTCTTATTAACGTCACAATGAGTTTAAGTATCCAATACACTGCAGCTAATTGGCTTTATAGTTTTCTGAAGGTAAGTATATTAGCCGCATTTTCTTGAACCTTAAGACGACGACTATCGGGGAAAAATAAAATTATAATATATCTTGAGAAAACTTTACATACCCAATTGAGACAGAGATAAATTCGGACGTTATAGGACCACGTGTGATTTATGCACAAGCCCTTGCTATGTAAAAATAAGGGTACAGCTACAAAAAAGCGTACTCATCCAAGTCACATGTTTGTTGAACAAAACTTCTACATATATTTAATGAAGAACCTCATAAGGCACTGGTCTCACCGCGAGCTACTAAGCTATGAACTATCGGCTATAAACACGAACAAAAGATACGCACTCCCGTGTAAATTAAAGAGACACGGCGATTCTCGCCCAGCTATCAGCTATCACCGCCGGGCGAGTATCGCCGTGTCTCTTTTATTTACACGTGATTGCGTATCTTTTGTTCGTGTTTATAGCCGATAGTTCATAGCTTAGTAGCTCGCGGTGAGACCAGTGCCTTAAGTCTTCAAGAAATATCTATTCTTCTGAACACAATAGATGATTATCAAAATCATAATTTAGACATTTTGTTTGACTCCTACAAACCAAATCCCATTATATTTCTTACCAAGCTTATGTTCAAATTGTATCCCACTACGGCACCGTAATCTGGGGAAATTACCTCACGCTAACAGAGCCCACTTCAACGCTGACTATGTGCTGGCAGATGATGGGTAATGTCCCAGAGTTGTGCGCCGGCCGCACTCGCACGGCCAGTCGCCGTTGCTGCCCTTGACGGAGCTGGTACACACCGCCGGTCACCATGTCAGGCCGGGATACCACCTGGGGATGGAGACTTGTATTAGGCGTAGGCCAAGATACCAATCGTTATCGCTCAATAGCGTGGCTTAGTTTTCTCTTTATTTTTTATATGTGCCACAAAAAAACAAGTTCGCTTCGTTCATTAATTACATATTGGCATATTATATCAGCCTCCGTAGCCTAGTTGGTAGTGACCCTGCCTACGAAGCTGGAGGTTCCGGGTTCGAATCCCGGCGAGGGCATTGTTTGTGTATTTATTTATCAGAAATATTTGTTCCTTGGTCATGGTTGTCTATGTATTTAAGTATTTATATGTATCTATCTATTATATATATCGTCGCCTAGTACCCACATCACTAGCCTTAATTGAGCTTACCGTAGGACTAGGTTGAATTGTGTAAGATGTCCCAAGATATTTATTTATTATTTATTTATTTATTTGCTACGCACTCTGCAGATCTAGCCAAGATGTCATTCTGCATGATCCTTAGTAACCACAGACAAAGGCTTAAGAGGGCATTGTATGTGTACAATCACACAGGCATTCGGCCAATGATCGCGCCTTCGCCAACTGTTGCTGTTGGTTCACCTTCTCTCTGTTGTATTCTTCCATTTCCTACGTACTTAAGCATGTTTCCATTGATTATTAAGTTCTTTTATCTTTCCCCTTTTCTCGATCTTCCATGTGAATTTTTCCAAGCTACTTTTGTGCTATTTTTATTGTAGTACTTACTTCAACAGGAGCATATTCCCCCTGATCATTAAGCTCATGTATCTCCACCCACAACTCGATATTCCTAGTCAGTTCCACCCAGCGGTCAGCCAATGACCGCGCCTTGGCCAACAGATGTTATTCCACCTTTAACCTCCCCGCTGTACTATTCTACTTCCTACTGAACCCTTTACTATTCTAGCCGTTCTATTCCCTTTAAATTGTGCCCAACTCAACACAAGCGTATTCCCCTGGTCATTAAATTCATGTATCTCCTCCCACATTTTGATCTTCCACATGAATTCTGCTCTGTGATCAACTTTACCAAGCTACTTTTGGACTAGGTACTTCTATCGTAGTCCCCACCTCACCAAAAACGGAAGTTTTTACTAACCTCAACTGGAGCGTATTCCCTCTGATCATTTAGCTCATGTCCACCCATAACTCAATCTTCGTAATCAACTTCGCCCAGCGGTCAGCCAATGACTGAGCCTTGGCCAATTGCTGTTCCACCTTCTATCTCTCTGTTGTATTCTTCAATTTCCCATCCACTTTAATATTACTCACCTCAGCAGGAGTGTGTCTCCATTGATTATAAAGCTCTTTTATCTTTCCCCTTTTCTCGATCTTCCATGTGAATTTTTCCAAGTTACTTTTGTGCTATTTTTATTGTGGTACTTACTTCAACAGGAGCGTATTCCCCCTGATCATTAAGCTCATGTATCTCCACCCACAGCTCGATCTTCCTAGTCAACTCCGCCCAGGGGTAAGCCAATGAGCGAGCCATGGCCACCTATCGCTGTTCTACCTTCTTTCTGTTGTATTGCCCTACCATTCCCTTAGAATTTAGTAACTTCAACAAGAGTGTAATTCCCCTTGGTCATTATCATAGCACGATCCTAATTCTGCTGAGCTTGCGAGCGAGTTTTATCCTGTTACAATTTAGGAGTGTCTTTTCAAAAGACATCAAGTTACTTTTGACATCTAGTTACTTTTGTACTGAGTATTTCTATTGTTGTACCCACCTCAACAGGAGCGTATTCCCCCTGATCATTAAGCTCATGTATCTCCACCCACAGCTCGATCTTCCTAGTCAGCTCCGCCCAGCGGTCAGCCAATGACCGCGCCTTGGCTAATTGCTGTTGTTCCACCTCCCAGTTACCGCGCGCGCGGCTGAAACCCGCGGAGCGATGGCCCCACACTTCGATGGATAACGCACCCTCTGGAAACAAAACACGTACATTTTACAAGTGTTTTTGTTCACATCATTCACTGCTGGAAGTTGGCCTCTGCTATTAAACCTTATCGTCTTGGTGGTCAACTATAACAACCACCTAGTATAATTGAAAATGCATCTTAATGTGGAGTGTGTTAGTATTTATATTTGAATGACTGGTGACAGATACCCGTAAAGGTGCGTTAAAACCAAAAGAGCATTCGCTGTTCTAGCGCCCGTTCTACGAAATCAACCAATCACGTTTTGTGTACCGATCGAATTTCGTAGAGTGGGAGGTTAGAACATCGAATGCTCTTGTAGGTTTACTGGTTTATAATCACTGAATGTAGGATTTAATGAAACTGATTGGATATTAATTTAAAGTCACTGATTGTAAGAAAATATAGTTTATTATAACACAACTCCACAAGGTCAAATCAGAAGGTAAAATATAACACAAAATAATAATTTACTTAAATGGTGATTCTACTATGTCCCTTGATACTGGGAATTGGGAATGAACCGGGCAAGTCGCTAAGCGGGGGCTAACTGACGCTGCCCGCGCCTCGCGGCCGGCACCTCGATTGCTATGTCAGCATATTGTTCATTACATATGTGTCCCTACAATAGTCCTCCCCAAATTTTTTATACAAAGAAAAAAAATTTTAAAAGTTAAATCATAAGTTCTATCAGTATGAATAGCCTAGTATCGCTTCGCTGTCGCTAGTCGTTCAACTTTACTCTACACTGTAACCTAATACTGCAAGCTCTGCGCTTCGCGGCGGCCGGCGGGCGATACCAGGAATTCGTGCTGACGGAATAATACACTGTTATTAAATTACTATTATTGTTATTTCATTTAGTTGTTAAGTTATAACATCTCAAAAATACTGAAACGGAATGATAACTTTTAAGTATACATGGTAAAACAAAAATTCACTGAGTTTAATTGAAGTTTCCGTAACTTAACACTACAAACACTATCCCTAAATGTCACTGGCACAAGGAATAAAAATAGAAATTTAATGATGTCTCAAAATTTACACAATCGTAGTAGCTTGGGCTGCTTGGGATGGCAGGGTCTGGACCCGAACCACTGGTTGCGTCATCATACTGGCAGCTCCAATCTCTCTTCGTAACCAATGCCTGGTTTTCTGTACACAAAATCTTCTAATTGCAAACAACAGGCTGACTGCTATCAGGCCTGCTACCACCAACAAAATAATGGATAAAATATTCAACCTTGACTCAACTTGAGTTACGTTAGAAACGATTTCTGCCTTTGCTATTACTTCGTTATTGTTGGCTTCCTTGCTTTGACCGTAGCCCATCTTGTAAGTAAGTATGTAGGTACAGTAAGTACTGTTCAAGTGAAAATATTATACTGGAATGTAATTTTATTAAAAAGACGGATCTTTTAATAAAGAAATAATGATTAAAACTGCAAAAACTTGACATAATTATTTCTTGTGCAATGACTTACAAAACGAATTATATTCTTATATACCTATGCATGTTGTTACACGTGCGCTTAAAATGACCGAAGTACATTACGCAACATCGCATGAGCAACAATGTAAACAATACAAAAATAGAATCATCAATCATCATCATAACGAATGTTATAATAACACGCGAAATAAAACAGATTATTAAAATCTAAAAATACAAGAAAATTTTTGAGTAACCCTTGGTATCCCTACAACGTAAAGTTGAGAGCATCGCGACCTACGGGAACTCTAAATCAAAACGTCAAAAATTCATAACTGAGCATAATTATCGTTACACATGTGCTAGCATTGCTCCAATGCATTCACACAAAAATACAGAATTAACATACTAATTATTACATGTATAATAGCAAAATAAGTAAAACTAATAATTAGTTCAACAACTGTCGCAATACATGTTTTTGCTAAAACGCGATTACTCACAGCTTAAATGATCGTGGTCATTAAACCAGTATAACCTGACCTGTTACTATTCCTCTTCAAAACGAACAGGTCTACGAACAATTCGTCCACTTCTCGTTGTTTTTATGTTAGGCTGTACATCTACAGTATTGGGTCTCAAATTAGTCTGACTGTCAGTCATATCAGTAGGAATTTGGTCTGATTCTAAATTGCCTGAATCTTCTAACAAATATGCTGGTTTTAGTCGATCGATTGAAATGTTAACTACACGTCCTGGAAACTTGATTTTGAAAACTTTTTCATAACGTTTTAAAACTTTAAATGGACCATCATATGGAGATTTCAACGGTCGTCTAACTGTATCGTCTCGGACAAATACTTGTGTACACGTCTTCAAATCGGGATGTACAAAAAATGTCTTTGTATTACTATGAGACTTTAAAGCGGGTTTATACTTACCTATTGTTCGACGAATTTTCTCAACTAAACTATCATCGGCACCCGATTCTGTCTCCCTAGAATCATAAAAATCACCTGGAAGACGTAGGCTTCTACCAAACGTCATCTCGGCAGCACTGACGCCAGTGTCGCTTCTCAGCGCTGCACGAAGACCCAGTAAAACTGATGACAACTGGTCTATCCACGAGTTATCTTGTAAGGTTGCTTTTAAAGCAGTTTTCACCACTTTATTAAACCTCTCTACCATCCCATTGCTCTGTGGGTGATAAGGTGAAGACCTTGACCTCTGAATTCCTAGAATCTTTAACAAATTACCAAACAAACTACTCTCGAACTGTCTGCCTTGGTCACTGGTCAACTTCACTGGACAACCGTACCTGCTTATCCAACCGTCATAGATGACTTTGGCCACGTTCTCCGCAGTTATTTCTTTAACGGGAAATGCTTCGGGCCATCGTGTTTTCCGGTCTACGATCGTAACACAGTACCTGTATCCTTCAGCAGTGGTTGGTAGCGGTCCTATTATGTCCACATTCACGTGCTCGAATCTGTTGACATTCTGATATTCATTTAACTCAGACCTGGTGTGTCTAGTTACCTTAGCTCGTTGACACTGCAAACAACATTTCGCCCATAAGCCTGCATCTCGATTCATCCCTGGCCAAAAAAATCTGTTTGCTAACATCTTCCTGGTGGTCCTTATACCTGGATGACTTAAACCATGCACTGAATCGAAAGCAGCTTTCCTAAAGGCAACGGGCAAATAAGGTCTAATATTGCTATTATTTATTTCGCAATAGATTGCCTTATTTCCTGTAGGTAAGTGAACTTTTCTGAAACGTGATCCGTTGTTTGTGTTCGCTACTTCATTAGAAACGAACTCGTCACGTTCCTGCGCGTCAGCAAGTGCCTCGTAATCTAACGCTGTGGGACAAGTTACCGTTTCAACTCGCGATAAACAATCTGCCGGGATGTTATTTTTTCCTTCTACATACCTAATGTCCGTTGAAAATTCACTTATAAATAACAACTGCCTTGTCCTACGTGGTGTTTCCTTGTTGTTATCCCCGTTCTTGAATGCGTAGGTTAGAGGTTTATGGTCTGTAAAGATGATTAAAGGCTGTCCCTCGAACATCTTTCTGAAATAACGAACTCCGAGAAATATACCTAATAGTTCTCTGTCGTAGGTACTATACTTCTGCTGAGCGCTTGTTAACTTTTTCGAAAAATACCCTAGGGGTTTCCAAGAGCCTTTTACCTGAACCTGAAGTACTGCGCCTACTGCGTAGTCTGATGCGTCTGACATCAGTGCTATGGGTGCATTGACGTGAGGATGAGACAATGTAGCCGCGTTTTTTAAGCCTTGCTTACATTTCTCAAATGCCTCCAACGATTCTGCTGTCCACTCAATCTTCGTCTTATCCCGTTTTTTACTATTGTGTAGGTATTCGTTGAGCTTCGCCTGGTATGATGCTGCACCTGGTAAATGAGCACGATAAAAATTTATCATACCTAGGAAACGACGCAAGTCTTGCACTGTCTCAGGCCTCGGAAAATCTGTTATCGCCTGCACCTTTTCTGGCAATGGTCGTGTGCCCTCCGCAGATACCTCGAACCCTAGGAAATTCAGCTTCGACTTACCAAAACAGCACTTTGGTACGTTTATCGTTATTCCAAAACGATTTAACCTCTCGAACACAGCCTGCAGGTGTCGCTCGTGTTCTTGCTCGGACTCACTGGCTATAAGAATATCATCAATGTATACAAAAATAAAATCTAAATTTTGGAAAACTGTGGTGTCCATAAACCTTTGAAACGTCTGCGCTGCATTTTTTAGACCGAAACCCATCTTTGGAAATTCCCATAGTCCAAAAGGTGTAATTATGGCAGTTTTTTCTATGTCTTGCTCTGCCACTGGAATGAAATGATATGCTCTATTGATATCTAATGTCGAAAATACTTTTTTTTTTGTTAGAATATACGTAAAATCCTGTATGCGCGGAATTGGATATCTATCGTCCTTCGTGACCTCATTTAATCGTCTATAGTCTCCACATGGGCGAAGTTCGCCGTTCTTTTTAGGAACAACGTGCAATGGACTTGCCCAAGGGCTCTTAGAAGGCCTGCAGATACCCATTTCCTGCATCAGTCTAAACTCTTTTTTAACAATTTTGTACCGATCCGGAGGAAGTGGTCGAGCTCTCGAAAAAATCGGTGGACCTGTAGTCTCTATATGATGTTCCACCCCATGACTAGGCGGTTCTCTGAAATTAACAGGTTTAGTAATATCGGGATATTTACCTAGTAAGTCACGAAAAGGATGATTTATATCTACAACTCTGATAGATGGATTTAAGCAATGTTCCATTGCTCCTATTACACTTAAGCTTGTCAACCTATCTATCAGTCTTTTAGATAGTAAATCGACCAAAAGTCCGTAGTGTACTAAAAAATCTGCACCTATTATTGGTTGCTTTACATCGGCAATAACAAATGTCCACTTAAATACTCTTCTTAATTTCAAATTTAGTTCTAAAGTCTTTACACCGTAAGTTTTAATTTCCGTACCGTTAGCTGCAAAAAGGTTACACACACTTTCACTCACTGCTAGCCTATTCCCAACCGGTATCACGCTAATGTCAGCTCCCGTATCTATCAGAAAACGTAAACCACTGTTGGAGTCTGTGATACACAGGCGGTGTGATGGTGGAGCGGTACAAGTTTCCGCCTGCTCTTGTACCTCTGCTAGTTTCCCGAACTCTCGGTTTTCCACGAACATGGCGGTACGCAGCGGTGCGCCTTTTCCTTGTACCGGTAATGATATGTACATAGCCAATCTGGGCTATCAGGCGTTCTTCTGGTGCCACTCCTTCCTCGCGATGATGAACGATGTCGCGTGCTATTCCTAGAGATTGATCTTCCTCTCTGCCTGTTTCGGAACCGATCTGACCGTGTAGACTGACCTTCCAGACTGCACAACCTACCGTCGAGCTTCTCCAAGGCCGCCAATACCGCAGCCAATTCCGGACTGGATGTTATTCCGCCCCGTGAGGTCGACGACTTCACCTCCGCCACATGAGGAGTTGGTCTCACCGCTTCCAGCACCTTATCCGCAATCGCAGCTAGGCTGTCCAAGTTCTGCGTGTCAGCAACGGCAACTGCTGCTCTTGCCGTTTGGGGTAAATGATTCTGCCATAGTATGCATAGTGTTTGATCCGGAACATTGCCTCTGGCCAAATCTCTCATCCTTCTAAGGAGATGCGATGGTTTCTGTTCTCCCAGCTCCATATCGCTGAGCAGTTTCTGAAGCTGAGCCTTCGCAGAGTCCTCATAAATCTCTAACAACTTTTCTTTAAGGGCAACATATCTCCCTGTCGCTGGTGGGTTTAGCAGCAAGTCGGTAATCTGTCCTATCGCGCTCTTTGTTAGTTTCCCAAGTACAAGGTCGTACCTCGCCTGATCCTTGAGATGCTGTGGGTTTAGTATGGCCTCTACTTGCAGGAACCAATGCCTGGGCTGATCCGCCCAGAACTCTGGCAACCTTGATGCCACGGTGACTGCAGCAAGGTCCAGCTGCCTATTGGTGTGCTCCTCTCTCGCTGCAGCCGACGCATCCGCCAACGGCCGGCGTTCGCGCGCCCCGGCGGCGGCCGCGTCAGCTTCACCGTCTGACATTTTCAAATGTCTTTTTAAAGTCCTCCCCCGGTTCACTCCCGCAATTTGAGTTGCCCCCAAACACAGAAACTACTACCGTAAAAAGAAACCAAATTGTTCGAAGGAAATAAATGTCTATTTATAGCCGAATATTAACACATTGAACGTCTATAGTCACTATTGTTCTTTTGTCGGGGTCACCACTTGTAGGTTTACTGGTTTATAATCACTGAATGTAGGATTTAATGAAACTGATTGGATATTAATTTAAAGTCACTGATTGTAAGAAAATATAGTTTATTATAACACAACTCCACAAGGTCAAATCAGAAGGTATAACACAAAATAATAATTTACTTAAATGGTGATTCTACTATGTCCCTTGATACTGGGAATTGGGAATGAACCGGGCAAGTCGCTAAGCGGGGGCTAACTGACGCTGCCCGCGCCTCGCGGCCGGCACCTCGATTGCTATGTCAGCATATTGTTCATTACATATGTGTCCCTACACTCTTTTAGTTTAACCGCACCTTAACACAAAGAGTTAACTATGCGTATGGGCGCATTAGAAGAAAGAAAGAAAATTTACTTTATTAGCCACCAAAACTTACAATAACCATAAATAGCAACAAATTGCGCTAATTGGCCCTCACTCAGCTTTAATTGGAGTTACGAAATGAGCAACAGGGCACACTCCGCTACGCTGATTTTCAGTGAAGGACAATAGATAATTGCGTTAATACAACTATACATAAAGCATTAGCCTCATTACGAAATAATGCCCATAGTTGCGCTGGGCAAGCGCGTTGGCGTTCGTAGTTAGTGTATGTGTCTTCTTAGGCACTGGTCTCACCGCGAGCTACTAAGCTATGAACTATCGGCTATAAACACGAACAAAAGATACGCACTCCCGTGTAAATAAGAGACACTGCGATACTCGCCCGGCGGTGATAGCTGATAGCTGGGCGAGTATCGTCGTGTCTCTTTATTTACACGGGAGTGCGTATCTTTTGTTCGTGTTTATAGCCGTTAGTTCATAGCTTAGTAGCACCGCTGCCACCATGTAGTGAAACACAGCTTGCTAGATAAACACTGATTTATTTTATAACATAGAGGGTACACCTTTAATTATGAATCTACCCGTAACTTACATATACTACAGCTTAGTAGCTCGCGGTGAGACCAGTGCCTTATTATGACGGTGCTGTCCATCAACCTTCTATCAACAAATCGTCCGTGACACTTTCAATCCTTAACCGACTCTTCCGACACCCACGAGAAGAATTGTGGTGGTGACAAATGTATTACTAGCACTAACCTGCACAATGCTCTATAAACTCCTCAGTCAACGTGAGCGTATGATCCTGCTCGTGATCAAAATGCACATTAGGAGCCGCGGCTCTGGGCGACGATGGCGGGGCATCTCCCACATGGGGCGCCACAACCACCGCCTCTCCCACCAGCGAGTACTGGCAGAACACGAAGTGAGACAGCGATGGCGGGAGGCCGGTGGCTTGCTTGATGGCTACCCGGATTGTCACCTAAAACGAAAGAGAATAATCAAGTCATTTTAATTATTTACGAAGAGCTGGCCACTTTCTCGCACAACGCATCAGTTTTGCCGTACAGCGAGGAAATGGTGCCAGTATCCTCGGTACAATGCCACAAGGGCCAATCTAAGACATATGTTAGGATATTTAGATTAGTTCGATTTAATTTATGTTTTGAAAATGAAGACCACAAAAATATTTACTAATTAGATAAGACTAATTCGTTAGCCTCCGTAGCCTAGTTGTTAGTGACCCTGCCTACGAAGCTGGAGGTTCCGCGTTCGAATCCCGGTGAAGGCATTAATTGTGTATTTATTAAGCACAAATATTTGTTTGGTCGTGGCTGTCTGTGTGTTTAAGTATCTATATTATTTCTATCTATTATATACAGTAGAACCCGCTTAATATGATCACGTTTAATACGATTCCCCTCATTAAACGCCATTTTATGCCGATCCCTGTAAATTTAGTCAAGTTTTCCTACATTTTTTCACGGTTAACACGATTAATTGTCCCGTTTAATACGCTATCTGTAACCCAAATAACATTAACGTATGGCATTATTTACTTATAGATGTAGGCCGAAAGGTTATAATTTTACCATACCGATTGAATATTATACCGGAAAAATCAATTCTTCACTTTGTTGCACAGACCAAGCGACTGATGAAGTTTTTGATTCTACTAGAGTTGTTTCATTCATTTCTTTTGTTTAATATGGGTATATGGGCATCTGAATCACTTAAGTATATACATTTACATGTATGCGAAAAATACATCATACCAAGCATTTCACTGTGAAACTACAAATTTTACAAAAACAATGCAATTTCTTCTTCCCGCATAATACGCTTTCCCGCTTAAGACGCGTTTTTTGTCCGGTCCCTACAAAATCGTATTAACGGGGTTTCACTGTATAATTGTATGTTGTCGCTTGGAAACCACAACACAAGCCTTAATTGAGCTCAACGTGGAACTACGAGTAGGTCGATTTGTGTAAGTTGTCCCAAGATATTTATTTATATTGATAAGACGGAAAGAGTCAAATAATACTTAGTGGCTTGCTAAGTTAAGAGACGGGATACGTCCATAGGGATTTTTTTACGCGAAGCGTGAAGTTTTTCGGTTTTAGGAACCAATAAAGGTTTCTGAGATTCTTAGTGATTGTAACACTAGTTGCCTATTTCTTAATTATAAACCCACCTGCTGAGTAGCAGGATCTGAAGGGTCGTCATCATCCCTCATATCTCCGGAGCTGTCTGAAGCTGCCTCGCAAATCCGGTCCTGAGGAAACTGGCCCGCTACTCTGCTGATTTCCACCTGAAGACATAAAATATATATTCACAATTGGAACAATAAGGTAATTCAATTTATTATTAAAGAACGATATAAAATGAAAACAAACAATATAAGGACTTAACTACCTATAAATAAAAATTGGCCTAAATAGCCGTCAGTGGGCAAGGTACCCAGAAGTCTGGCCGCATTCCCCCGTTGTATAGCTATACTCAAACGCTGTGCAAGGTACTGGCCAGCCCTCTGGTCGCCTGAGGTCTCTATACCAACAATAAGCAAATCAACTTTTTCTTACCGAAGATAAAAATACATGTCTTCAACAGACTTTAAAAAAGCAGGAGGTTCTCAATTGGACTTTGTGCTTTTTTATGTTTGTTATCTCAGAACTTCCGAATGTGTGAACTGTTCTTGATGATTATTCTTTCATTTGTAAGCTGGTGCTGGTCCCATTTTAATTTGGTCCAGTTCTGACTATGGCATCCACTACGAACAAATAAAACATGGAAGCCGCAAGTCATACTAAATTGCCTTTCAAAAACGGTCCTGCATTTTAATTGACAAGTGTCCCTTCTTCAATGCATCACGGTAATGAATTTCAATATCAACTTATAAAGAATTAAACCGCCATTTAAAAATACTTGTGATTGGCTATGTTCTTGAAACAATTGTCAAAAACGTTGCGTCGAAATATGCGCGGTGTTAAGAAAAGCGCTATGTTCTGCCCATCTTGGCACAATTGAACATTTGTTTTTGGGGGCATTTTTGAGCTGGCGTTAGACGTCCATGTTATAAATGGTCGCAGGGCATCCATAAGAAAACAATGTAGGTCATAAATTTCTGATTCCGGTTTGATAATACACATGAATCACATGATGTTAAAATATTTTTATTAAGGAAACTGTAAGTCTAGTTTTTTAAGCAAAGTTACGATGTTATTTATAACTATGTAAGACTGTTTGTTTCTTCAATAAATAAATAAAATAAATAAAATTTGCGTTAAGCATGCGCTAGACAAATAGACGATTAACTCAATATCACGTCAACCGGCTTACCGACTTCAAAACAAACCGTGATGATTTGTAAACATAAAACTTTTCGTAATAGTAAAATTGATGTGACACATGGCCTTGTTACCGTGTGTTGCCCTACTTGGCGTCTTCCATTGGCCATGTTCACACGCTACGATCGTGGCCACAAAAATGGGCTCGCCGGAAGATCAGCGTTGGCTTTCGGGTCGACATTATGCTGAGGCGAGTCCATTTGGTGGTGTAATATTAAACGCTGAATTAATCTGTTTTGTTTTGTTCTGTCATGCTTGTTATATTTGCCACGAATAAATTATTTGTATTTGTATTTATTTGGTGACTATTGCGTAACAACTCGGAGGAGTCAACAAAAAATTACGAATTAGGGTTTGTCCATTAATCACGTCATACTGTATAGGGTGAGGGGGGGGGGTCAAGAAAAAATCACCAATTATCACCATAGCGGAGGGGGGGTCAGCGGACAAATAACGTGTTGTTACTCTCTGCTGAACAGCATACTTCTTTTAAAACATAACCAGATGTCAAATCCTGAACTGAGTTTTAAAACTTCGCGGACATTTAACTCGTATTTACCAAAAAAGTTTTTTTCCATCACGTGTGGTTAAAAAAGTACGTAAATTGAAGTGTTATAAAAAGGATTACTAGAGTTGGCACCCCATGGGGGGTGGGGGAGTCTAAAATAGGCCAAAATCGTATGACGTGATTAATGGACAAGCCCTTAGTGGACTGAGATAGTCTGATGATGTGGACCGACCTGGAGTCTTCCGGCCACCTCTCCCTGCTGGCTGATGATGGGCGTGTGATAGTCCAGGGTGACGTCGTGAAACAACGCCTCCAGAAACACGTTGGCGACTCCGATCAGGTTGTGGTTCTCTTGGGACTCGTAGAATGGGTCGATGGCTTTTTCTGGTGGAGGCTGTTGAATGAAATGTTTTGTTTTATTAAAATTGTGTGTAATATTTTCTTCGGTTACCGCGAGGATTACTCATGAAATAAAACTATCAAATTTCCTCCATTGTCAGTCATCCGCAGACCACGAACCCTGTAAAGTGTTCGAAACGTCGGAATGAAGTTAAAATTAGTTAATATACGCGAGTTTATCCGTTTTCATAGTTTTATTTCATAAAATTGTGTGATTGAAGATTAACTTCATGCTAGGGGATCCAAATTTAATCCTAATTCGACAGGAATAGGGGATAGTCGTGTGTTTAAGCCAGCTTGACACTGAATAGTGTTAATCATTGTAGTTTGAAAAAAATCCAATAAGTGGGTCAAAGATGATGTGTTTTAGACGTTATCAAAGGCACTGGTCTCACTGCGAGCTACTAAGTAAGCTATGAACTACTTATATGAGACACGGCGATACTCGCCCAGCTATCACCGCCAAGCGAGTATCGCCGTGTCTCTTTTATTTACACGGGAGTGCGTATCTTTTGTTCGTGTTTATAGCCGATAGTTAATAGGTTAGTATCTCGCGGTGAGACCAGTACCGAATGAAGGATTAAAAGAGTAATAATTATGTAATTGTAAGTATTCAATTTATTCATTAGAAAACCGCGTGTCAATATGAAATCGCATTGCGTCTGGTTATAATGACAGTTCTTATGTTCCTTACAACAACACTTTCTCCAACAATTATTTTGGACATTTTTGAGCTTCAACATTTGTACGTCTAATAAGACTCCTCTCACAATTACAATACGACTTCATTACTCATTACACTTAGAGTAAAGTACACTGGAACTTCTTTTTGAATAGTTTGTACACATCGGGTAATTACTTAAATGCAAAAGCATTGTAATTAATTGATGGCTTTATGGTTAACTAACGATACCACTCTGTAAACATTTATACATACCTCGTCACCATCTCTCTGAAGCCGTCTCCACTCGTCGTACATTTCTCTCATGTCGACCAGCTTATTGTCGAGTTTCTCCATGGACCACACTTGGCCACCTCTGCCTGGACGTTTGACCATGATGGCTGGCTCAGAGACGAACGCACCGCGCTGTGAAAACACGAAATATGAGTTTAATAATAATAAATAATAATAAATATCTTGGGACATCTTACACAAATCGACCTAGTCTCACAATAAGCTCAATGAAGGCTTGTGATGTGGGTACCAGGCGACGATAACCATAATAGATACTTAAATACATACACAGCCATGACCAAGGAACAAATATTTGTGATAAATAAATACACAAATAATGCCCTCGCCGAGATTCGAACCCGGAACCTCCAGCTTCGTAGGCAGGGTGTCAGCCTCACTCAGTTGGTCACTACCAACTAGGCTACGGAGGCTGACAAAGTTACGTTCCATTTTTAGATTTCTGTAGCCAAAATGGCAAAATCGGAACCCTTATAGATTCGTATCCGTCTGTCACAGCCGATTTCTTCTTACTTCATCAGCCTATGATAGTCTGCTGGACGTAGGCCTTTCCTATTAACTATGCGTATAGACGCATTAGAAGTCAAATGCCCATAACGCTACTCTGGGCAAACGGATTGGCGATCGCAGTAATGATGGGCAGAAGCGTCATCATAGCGGACAGCTATGATGACGCTTCTGCCCATCATCCATCTTTTATCAAATAATGGTCAGTGACACTTCAATCCCTCGACTCTTACGACACCCGCAGGAGGAGTTGGGGTGGTGATAAATGTATTCTTACTACCGTCAACACACGGCCAACAGCCGATTTACTAGGAAATTATGTCTTACAGTGATGACATTTGATAAGGATATAATTATGTCTTGCACGAACGTAGAAAATTATGGCATTCAATATTTAAAAAAAAGAGGGATGAAGCCCCACATACGTAATAGGGCGAATCGACTTTTACTGTCTGTTGTAACCATGGTTACGGCCCCCTGAGTAACGCTGGCTTTATGTATAATTATACTAATTATGTTACTTAAATTCTTCGTCATTTTCTTTAAACTGATTAGTTAGAAAACGAGGGTCAAAAATATACGTGTACCAATCGGTCGAAGTGTATCCGTAATGCCCGGTACACACTATTCCAGTCCAGCAATCCAATCCGGTACTGGAATGGTACTGGAATAATGTGAACCACTGGAATGGGCTTGAATGTACCTATTCCAGTGAGCATTCCAGTCCAGTGACTGGAAAGACGGTCAACTTTTCATTCCAGCTCACTGAATTCAGCGGCACTGGAATAATGTAGACAGCCATTCCAGTTCCAAACCAGTGCTAAATACTTGTCAGGAATGTGTTTCCAGTCCAGCAACTTTTGAAAGACTGGAATAATGTAAACAATATGATCCCGTCCAGCACTGGACTGGATTAGTCCGCTGGATCACTGGACTGGAATAATGTGAACCGGGCATAAGGGCCCCACCAATAGAAAACGAGGGTTCAAAAACAGACTCTTGCCTAAAGCCGCATTTTCACTTAGTATTCTGAGCGCGCATTCGCTTGTTCGTGGGCTGACGAACGAACATTTTACTATATGGAATCCTGTCATCTGCCAAAGAACGAACGAATGCTGCTCAGAACAGTAAGTGAAAACGACGTGACTTACCTTTCTATTTGGACTAAGATTCTGCGGCGGTATCTGCAGCGTGACGCTAAATCGAGTGTTACGTCTCATCTCCTCAGCCAGAAAGTTGGCCTCTTGGACGAGAGCGTTGGCTCTCAGAATGTCCGCTTTGAGTCTGCCGAGGGACCGTTTGAAAGTGTCGTCTCGTTCTGCCGCCCAGCGTTCTACGCGGGCTGCTGTTGTGGGTGTGCAGGCTGGCATTTTTCCTGCAATGTGATATTATGTTAGCAAGTCAAAGTCAAAGTCAAATAATTCTTTATTCAAATTGGAATAGCAACAAACTCTTTTGAATCGTCTAGGTATTGAAACTACTTCCGGTTCATAACCTACACCGCTGACCCAAGAAGAACCGGTAAGAAACTTGACGGGAATTATTTTTTCAATCAATCATGGTACATCTTACAACTAACATGCATTAAAAAAAAACGTAAAATTGATTTTAAATAGATTGAAATAGAATAATAATAACAAGAGATGTAAAGTCTCTAAAAAGTCAGAACATTTATAAGTAAAAATTTATAGAGAAGTAAAGAGAAGTAAAAACAAGGATCTTAGTAAGCCGGTAAGTATCGTTGGCACAGAAGGCAGGGGCGTAGCTACTGCCGTATTTGTCGTATCAATCATACGGGGCCCCCGAGCCACGGGGTCCCCCAAAGTGTGTTAGGAAAAAGAATAAAAACTTTCTAATTTATATTACCTCCATATAAGGGCCTCCAAAAAATTTTTATACTGGGCCCCGACAAGACACGCTACGCCACTGACATAAGGTTTTGTGAAACACAAATCAAATTATTTTTCAAAAAAGGGGAAACAAGAGATTGATTAAATTAAACATATAAAAATTATACAGTGTGTTTCCATGATAGGCTTTTACGAAAATGGGTAATAATCAGTGCCCGTAATTTTCATACCGATGACATCAATTTGATGTCACACTCCATTTAGGATGATCCGAAATAGTTTTATTGTTAAGTATTAATCATTAGTCGTCAATCATTTTAATCATGTACAAATAATTTCAAAAGTAGTCTATTTACACGTGAAATAAATACTATCTACTTGATACGTGAAAATAAAACTATTTGATTTGTTTTTATAAATACATTTTATTAAATGAAATTGTAACACATATCCATAATTACGTAGAAAGCAGAATTCCTCTTTAACGTACAACACGTATCAAGTACCTAGGTATTATTAATTTTACGAGTAAATATAAAACTTTTGAAGTAATTTGTACATTATTAAAATGATTGACGACTAATGATTAAATTATTAAAGAATAATTAACAATAAAACTATTTGGGATCACCCTAAATGGAGCGTGACGTCAAATTGATGTCATCGGCATGAAAATTACGGGCCCTGGTAATAATACACATTACTAGCAATCGTTTTCAAGTATTAACATTTGAAAAATAATTAAATTGACCGTATAATTAAATTTATTTCCACCGAACGATCAATGTAACGGGTGTATTGCTTAGTTGTCAAACGTTGTGAGTGGCTGCGATTTGTCATTGTCAAGTGCAAATTAACGATTCATTTTGGAACACACATTGCTTCTCAATTAACTTTTCTTAGAAAGATAATTACTTTTAAAATTAGCATTTTTAATCGAATAATGTTCACGGTTTGGCTAGAAATCTGCATCGCATTCTTCGGTTTCGATAAAAGCCAGTATCATAGACACACACTGTATAAATTGGTTTTTCTCAAACTTGCTACGGAATGTTGATGTTACTTACTTTAAATTAAACCCGGAAATACTATGTATCCGGTGTCATGTGCTAAGATGGTATGTAAAGAGATTTCATGTATTTATTTCACACCTAGGACTGCAAACAAACTGTCTTTTGTTTTGAAACGTCAAATTGTGACACTTGGTTTTGACATTCAGCCACAGAAAAAAAAATAACCTTAGAACTAATGTCTATACCACCAGTTAAAAGGACACCTCAAGCAGATAAAAAAATATTTGGCGCGAAAGTTTTTTTTTATGGTCTTGCGATAGTAAGGTAAACGCAGCTATTAACGCTCCATCGAAAATCCGAAGGTATTAGCGACCTAATAAGTAATTCGGTATTTTTTCATTGCCACAACGTATGTGAGGGTAGGTAGGTTGTTTTCCAGAAGCGTTTATTTCTTGAGTAAAGGGTACGGTTAAGTGAGTTTGAGTGGTAGTTCGATAAAAGATAAAAATACACCAATCAAGTTGTGAGTACCGAGAAAGAAGGACATTCCATACTGGCGCTTGCACTTTCAAGTACGGACTCAACTTATCTGTCTAAGACGTTTATTTTAACAATTGACTACTTTACATCTACATTTATTGCTAATCATATTCATTTATTTATAAATTACAGATATTTTATCACAATTTATCAAATAACATCCATTATCATATATAAAATATAAAATTAAATTTGGGCGGTGATTGCTTCATTATTTTTAGTAGTAGCAGCTATCAACGACCCATAGGTCGGTAATGACTAAAATGTCATGTTTAGTTTTATCTTTCTCGTACGATATTATTCTATGAAAACATGAGTATGTTTATAGATTAATTGAGATCAAAATAATTGTAATTTTCAAAAAACTATTAACGACATACACATTAGCACTTGGTTTTCTTCTTTTGATGTTGTAAAGTTAACCAAAATACAATATTTTTGGAAAACGGATATTATCTTAGACATTGTTTATGACGAAGTTTTATTCATTAAAAGTGCTTTTAGGTCGTAAATTTTTAATATCACGTAATCAGAAAGTGTTTTGTAGCGACAAAGATAATAAAAATACAATATTGTTATTGTTTAATATGGATCGGTAATACATTTTACGTTAGTTCTTACATATTCTATCAACGACTCATAGAAATTGCTGATACCAACCATAAGAAGGTATTACCGACCGTACCTAAATAAGTAGGCAGTTATAATATTAAGGAAATGATTAATGCCATAAATTACTAATTACAAAAATACAAGTTTTAACAAACATGTGGTTTTGGTAGGAAGAGTTGCCCGATCAGCCTCTTCCAAAACGAACACATTAAAAACTGTTAAACATGAAATTAAATGAAATCCATCAATTTATTCAATGTTTAATTGGTAGTAAGGTGGTAGAAATGGTTCCCTTTATGCCCTTGTTGTACAATCTACTATTGAAACTCAATCGGTAATGGCTGCTTAAAAATCGTTGATACCTTCACACCCATTTTTATGGGTCGTTAATAGCAGAAATCGATTCTGTAATTTAGAAATAGATTTTTGACATCTTAATGTTCAATTAAAGGACGAGTAACTCATTATTTACCTTTTTTAATTATCATAGTAGCACATAAAATAGGAAAATTAAATTTTGGGACAACGTGTATACTTAAAAATTAGGCCTGATTAAAAAAATGCCTTAAGGGGGGCGTTAATACCTGCGTTTACCTTATCGGTTTATTTACAAATGAAATAGTATGGTTCGGCGAAATCAGTTCGTTTTATTTCATGGCAAGTTTCAGAAAATCACTACACAAATCTCGGCGAGAAACAGGGTTACAGGCCGCGTATCCCTATCTGGCCTCAGTTCCTTCGGCCAGATATATCTACTTGGCCTGTAACCCTTCGTTTGCCGTCCTCTATAGTAATGTACTATTACAACATTCTACTGCTTACCTAGTTTGAGTGGGTCGTACGAATACGGCGGGTAAGGTGTGGTCGGTGATAGGATGTTCCTTAGTTGCTGGAATTGCCGCTCGTATTCTTGTCTTTGTTTTTCTAGTGCCACTGTAATAAATAAGAAGATTAAGGTAACGCAATAAATTACGCTCAAAGACGTTTCTTGTATGTAAAAAGTATTACAAAGGGAAATCAACTATATTTTAAACTTAAATCTAACTAATCTACTTAACCTAACCTATATCTAAGATTGGCCCTTGTGGCATTGTACCGAGGATGCTGGCGGCATTTCCTCGCTGTATCGCAATACTGATGCGTTGTGCGAGGAAGTCGCCAGCTCTTCGGTCTTTAGTTACATCAACCAGACGTTTCGCGATCTCAGCAAACAATTTGCGTGCGCTGGGGCCCCAAGAACCTAAAGTTTCTAAACTCATTTAATTTAAATTTCGATTGCTCAAACAAGGATATATCGATTCAACTCGTGATCAAGCAAGTCCAGATCTGGAAAAATCAGGCATTATTATATTTTTTTAAAGACTCTCGAACATGAGTTTTTTTTAATATTTATCAAACGGTCTCTTTTTGATAAATATTTAAATATGAGTTTTTTTGTTTAAAAAAGTCTGTAAAACTAGAGCTTTTCTTAAAAGCCTCTCGAACAAAACGACGCTTATCATGAACAACGCTGTATTCCAAAATAGTACGCGCTTGCAATTGGAATTCTAGCGCTTCATTATTGGAATTCAAATTATGACAAGACGTTGTCTAAAGATGCAGCGTTGTTCATGATAAACGTCGAAAAGCGTTTTCAATGACTCAGTTACATTGTATCCGCTCATAAATATATTACGACGTTCTTATTACACAGAATTAGAGTGCACTTGGACATATTTTTGAACATTTTTGTGTATCCCTTATTTTGTCTTTGACTGTTAGCTAACCTTGTTTGTCCTCCTCGTGTTGTTTCTCGAGCCGCGAGATGGCGGTCTGTATGGGGTCGTTGCTGAGTTCGTTGAGCATGATCTCGTCGCGGGCGAAGTTGTAGTCGATCGGCTGCGCGGGAGTTTGTGGTTCGGATGCCGCCGCTGGAACAAACATTAAATAATAAAGTACTAGGGAACGCCGATGCCGCCTAAAGCATAAACATCTATTCTAAAACGAATTATTCAAAAAACATGTTTATCAAACGTGCATGTAAAATGTATAATGATTATGTTGATTTAAAAGATTTAGATATATTTAACTGTACTATAACTTCATTAAAAAAGGTGTTTAAAACATAGACTTAAGTGACATATTTAATTACGTATTTGACGTTTACTCACGTGTCGCGCAAAATCGTGCTTAGTTTTTAAAGTAATCAAATTGTAAATCGTGGAAACTATAGGTTTAGAAATAAAGAAAGTATATGTAAAAATATTTGTTGTTGACTGTTTGTTTCAAAAAAAAAACACCAAATTCACATATCGATTGAGCATGTAGGCCCATGCTCAGTGTAGGGTTTCGTAGTTATTCAAAAACCGCTAGACCGAATATGTTCGAAACAGATTTTTTAAGTATTCTTTAAGCCCTGAAAACCAGCGTCGTGTCATCTAACACGACACATGCCTTGTGGCATCCATTTTGGTGTTCAAATCCTTACTGTTTATACTTGTCCTTACTGTTCTGTATTGTATTGTATGGCACCAAATAAACCATTCTTATTCATTCTTATATATTCATGATTTTCAAGATCCCATCATCAGACCCCGACTTTGTATCTGGGACATTCGCGGGAGTATAGCAATTCGATTAAAATAACATTTCAAAATTTTGTAATTTTGGTAATTTTCAAAAGTTTTTATATCGACATTCTTCATTGACCCGAATCTATCGCTATCTTGAAGCCACCCTAATCCTCCTGTAATCATTGCCTATCTATAGGACTAGGTCATCATATGTTTGGCATGTACAAACTCATAATATTAATCGGTGGTGGTTTCCCCATAAGCAGCTTATTACCTTTCCGAAATCTAGTAATTTTGCTAATTTTGAAACTATCCAAAGTTAGGTGACGTTCTCCAATCGATATTCTACATTGACCCAAGCAAACCTATTTTAATACAACCCAAATCCTCCAGTAATCATCGCTTATCTATGGGAGGCGCATTCCACGAAAAAGTTTATGACAGCTACTTTAGGAATATATGAAAAATGCCAGAATTCTCTATAACAAATACCCAGTTATAAAATTAAGATACACCAAACATTGAATTTGTAACTTTCTTAGAACACGAAGATCGATGGCGTCACGTAGTACCCAATATTTCATGGATTTGATGGATTTCTCCAGGACTAGGCCAGCAAATGTTTGGTTTGCACAAATATAATACTAACCGGTGGCTTTCGGACAATTAACCCTGAAGAAGTGATGGTTCCCCCACAGGATCCTGTCGGCGTGTCCGAGCCGGACCCTGGCGACGACCGGGGTCCCGTTCACGAAGCACCGCGCGGCGCCCACGGGCTCCATGTTGAGACCTCCCTCTAGTATTAACTGGCAGTGGGGGGTTGAATGTATGTACACATTCAATAGACTCTATCTTTCTTTATATACCTTTCTATGTAACGCGAGCTTAACAGCAGTATGCGTAGCACATGATTGGTATGTCGGTATATCGTCGCGAGATAGATTTTCCATCTTTTAGTAACTATGTGAATAGAAGAGGGATGGATAGTGTATCTCGCGGCGACATATTGTCGCACTAATCCTGTGCTAAACCTACAACTGCGTCCGTGATAAGTTGATGTGTGTAAGAAAGTAGTTTAGTAATTACTCGATTGCCGCGCATTCAATAAATTACCGTTAAATGACTCAATCGTTTCATCATTCAGCTATCACCGCTGGGCGATCATCGCCGTGTCTTTTTTTACAACGGGAGTGCGTACCTTTTGTTCGTGTTTATAGCAGCTATAGTATAGCTTCATAGCTTCGTAGCTCGCGGTGAGACTAGTGCCATAAAACAGTACCTAAGTGACAATACTAACCAGTTGCTTTAGGACAATTAACCCTGAAGAAGTGATGGTTCCCCCACAGTATCCTGTCGGCGTGTCCGAGCCGGACCCTGGCGACGACCGGGGTCCCGTTCACGAAGCACCGCGCCGCGCCCACGGGCTCCATGTTGAGGCCTCCGCCTTCGAGCAGGAGCTGGCAGTGGTGCGGCTGGATGCCGAGCCCGGACAGCTGGATGTCCGCCGAACTGTCGGCGCCGACCATTGTGCGCTCCTGGAGATACAATACAATACAGATGTAGTGAGAAATGACTTGCCTTCGGAAACGTTCGTCAACGTCATGCTGTTTCAGTCTATCTCACTGAGACTGACAGTAATAGCTGTCATGCTACTTCAGTCAGACTCGGTGACACTGCCTAAAACAGCATGTGTTTACTAACGTTTCCGAAGGCAAATAATTTCTCACTACACCTGTACAATACAATACTCTTTATTGCACACCAAAAAAAAAACAGTAACATAACAGATATACAGATGTAGTGAGTAATGACTTGCCTTCGGAAACGTTCGTCAACGTCATGCTGTTTCAGTCTATCTCACTGAGACTGACAGTAATAGCTGTCATGCTACTTCAGTCAGACTCGGTGACACTGCTGAAACAGCATGTGTTTATGAACGTTTCCGAAGGCAAGTAACGTATGCGGAATGAAATCTACACAAAGTTTAATATTATATTAAATAAATGATATCATTATTATTTTCTTGAACATGTACGTTTTTTAATATCGATTTTAACAAGTATTCATGCAAGATAAAAACTACTTGAATCCAAAGTGTATAACTTTAGTTTTATGATAATTTATCCATTGATGTCGAAAAAACAAATGTTAGCATTTTTCTTGCCTCTAATTTTATCTTCTGTAGGAAAACTTTTTAAATAAAAATCCTTTGCTCATTATATTTCATATTCTTGTTAATTGGTCTATTGATACTTACTTATTATGCTAAAAATATTTAATTGAAATTAGCTATAAGTCGTTCACCGTGACATCCGTTACTGAAAAAGCAGTGTTTTTTACACTTTTTGATCAAATGGCGAAGTCATATTTTCAAAGTTGTTTATTTTTATTTTCCGTGTTGATAGGCTTGCTCTTTGTTTATGTTTCGTAATGCCCATGGTTTGAGGATGTTTTTCATCAATTTTGTTGTCATTTTTAGAAGTATTTCTGAGCTCCCTGTTCGATTTTGTGATTCGGGTTAACGTAATTTCCTTTATTCGAGCTCTTTCTGAAAAGTGGCTGTAGCCAAATTGTTACATTACACTAGGGTTTCTAATATCATTTATTGGAAACGAAAAGAATGCGAGATTTTTATAAAACAGTGTTTCAAATCTTGCCTTCTTCTAAAAAATCAGAATCATCGTCGATTTTGGCCTTAGCAAATGTGTCTTGTGGAAAATACATGCAGTTGTGCGACATTGTTCTACTCAATTGGCCATAATTTCTAAAGAAAGATGCCAAACCCGACAAAACTATCCAATTTAATTAACAATTGTATACAAATTAATTTAGCATTGAGATACAAGTTAAATTTAATTTTTTTATTTTGTTTTTACTTGTTCAAAATTTGTGCAAATTTCACTCCGCATACGTTAATTTCTCACGACACCTGTAAAATACTCTTTATTGCACACCAAAAAAAAAACATTCGTCGCTAATAAGCGATCTCTTCCAGACAACCTAAGGAAGCGGAATAAAAGCAGTTAATAAAGCAGCAATGTTATTCAGATTTTATTATTCATTTTTTTTTTTTTTTTTCCGATTATCAATATTTTAAATACACCATTCGAAAGAGCAGAAAATTTGCAGTCGAACGGTATACTTAACTCAATTTCGTCATTTTGGTGGTTACAGTAATTCATATTACAATCGACGATATATCGATTCATTACTGACATAAGAGGTTGCGAAGAGTAGTGACAGTTTTTATAGTGAGTTTTGCTTGTCAGCCGACGATATATGCGTGAGCTACTACAATCAGGTCCAAACTGGAGAATATACTTCTAACTTGTTAGCAATGAAACCAGACCCAATATCTCTAGAAGAATGACATGTCGTAGGTAAGTGAATTCTCGTAGATTATAACATTTCAATCGACGGGTTAAAGACAGAACTAATTTTATCCTCGAAATTTGTTTTGAGAAATCGTATTTCATACCATAAGTAAATAGTCCTTCTTTGAGGCAATAGAGACTAAAAATTCACCTGCGAATTGAGTGATTGCTAAAAGAAGATGGACTTAAAATGTATATTATCACAAGCGTATTATCAATAATCATCATAAACATGATAAACAAAAATTGAAGGTTAGATTAGTCTCGTTGTATTACTAATTTAATTAATTTTTGAGAAGAGATAAATGGGTCAAAATCTTTTCGTTGTCTTATTTTGTGTCCCTAAAAACGTGACGAAATGGTGATTTTTGTATGAGATGATGTTTGGTTTTCTATTTCTGATGTATGGACTAAAATCTAGCGTGAAAAAGATATACAAGTGCATCGGATGTTTTATATACTGAGTCGAAATACCAACTAAAAGCGTGATAGAGTGGTATGAAACAAGACAACGAAAATAATTTTGACCCAAATGAGAGCACAAGATCTATTTATTTCCCATAAACCCTACTGAATGTTTTGTAATGTATATGATGACGTAAAATTTAATTTTCTAATTAGCTCGTACCTTCAGATAATACACGAGCAACTCGTTGAGCGACGGGTCGGCGTTCAAGTTGACGAGGTAGTATTTGTTCTTCTCGACTTGAATGCCACTCGCTTGCACGCTGATGCCCATCTTCTCTAACGCATGTTGCCTCTCGCTTTGTACTCGCCCTGAAATACATTACAAATTGGTAAGTCTTCTATGAAAACATTATAATTGTAATTAAGACATAAGACATTTGTTCGTGGTAAAGGTTTACAACAATAGTTAGCCTGATTCCTGCACTAGGCAAAGCCTGTACTGCAGGTAACCAAAATTCGGAAAAGATACTTAAAGTAACCTATCACTATATGATATATATATGAATCTGCGACCATATATAACATGGACGTGTAACGCCAGCTCAAAAATGCCCCCAAACACAATTGTTCAATTATGTCAAGATGGGCAGGATATAGCGCTTTTCGTAACACCACGCATATTTCGGCGCAACATTGTTGACAAATGTTTATAGAATGTAGCCAATCAAAACTTACACGGACCAATCACAATTATTTTTAAATGGCGGTGTAAGTTTTTATAGGTTGAAATCGAAATTCATTACCGTGATGCATTGAAGAGGGGATGACACTTGTCAACTAAAATTCAGGGCCGTTTTTGAAAGGCAATTTAGTATTGCGTGCGGCTTCCATGTTTTATTTGTTCGTAGATGAAAACATTATAATTGTAATTAGAAGTTGTTTTGTAAATCAACAATAAATGAGAAAGACAACGCGCATCAAATTTCGATAACAACTTAACCCCTTATTCATAAACGTATCCTAACTTAGCAAGCCGCTAAGTATCGTTTGTCCCTTTCAGATTCATCAATATGTCTATAAGACGAAAGAGACGAGCAATACTTGACGTCTCGTAAAGTTTATGAATAAGGAGGACAGGTGGGCAAAAAAATGTTGTCATGTAATTATCAAACTAATGGTTTTTCTTTAAAAATTAAAGCTACTACCTTTTATATCGGAAAAATCTTTGAAAAGGGGGATATTTCAACAAAATATAAATTCATTTTAAAATGAAACAAATTACGTAGAAGTTCAGTCCGATTTTACAACAAAATAAATATTTTTCGTAAATACGGTCATATCTAACGCATAAATTCGTTTTAAAATGAAACAAAACACGTATAAGTTTAGTTCGATTTTACACTAAAATAAATATTTTTCGTAAATACGTTCATATCTAACGAATAGAGGGGTTCCCATTAAATGAAAAGTTTTCAATCTAAACATATTACTCTTATTATTCCTGCATACTGGCTATTTTTTCCGCAACTTTACATCAAACGTGCCTATTTTGCATGGATATTACTACTAATACACACAAAGTAGTGTTTAGTATTAAGTAATGAATGATTCGTACCAGTTTCAACAAGTTTCTCTTCCCATGTCCTGGACATTTCCTTCATCAGATGCTCGCTCTGCGCCAACTGTTCGTGCACGTCTTCACCAACTGGCGAACCCTGGAACAGAAACAACACATCATCAGCCTATATTCATTGATTTCATTTTCATTTGTAATAAAAAAATTATGTGACACATGGCCTTGTTAATGTTGCGTCATTATTTATTTGTGTGTTGCCCTACTTGGCGTCCTCCATTAGGCGCGAATTGTTAGGCCATGTACACACGCTGCGGTCGTGGCCAAAAAAATGGGCTCGCCGGAAGATCAGCGTTGGCTTTCGGGTCGACATTATGCTGAGGCGAGTCCATTTCGTGGTATAATATTAAGTGCTGAATCTGTCTGTTTTGTCTTGTCCTGTCATGCTTGTTATATTTGCCACGAATAAATTATTTGTATTTGTATTTTTATTTATATTAGTCCACTGCTGGACAAACACATCTCCTAATTACCTACGCGGACGGTAGCATTAGAAGGTCAATTTCCACAATTGCCATGTTGGGCAAGCAGATTGGCGATCGCAGTAATGCGTCCACTATAACGAAGCTGCTGCCCATCATCAATTTTCTTTCAAACAATGGTCAATGACACTTCAATCACCGGCTCTTACGACACCCGCGGGAAGAGTTGGGGTGGTGACAAATGTCGTACTGCCACACGGCCATTGAAACTACATTTCCCAAATCAATAAAAAACTCTCTGTGGCATGTTTAGGCACTGGTCTCACCGCGAGCTAGAGACACGGCGATACTCGCCCGGCTATCAGCTATCACCGCCCGCGAATATCGCCGTGTCTCTTTTATTTACACGGGAGTGCTTATCTTTTGTTCGTGTTTATAGCCGATAGTTCATAGCATAGTAGCTCGCGGTGAGACCTAATATTGTGATCAGCCTTATTATTTATTATTAAAACGTGTTATTAAAGCTGTATTTTTCCTAAAACAATAAAAAACCTCACCGTGGCATGTTTAAGCATCTCTGTCGGAACTTCCACCTCCTGCCTGAGCTCTCTGATGATCCTGGCGTTAGGGTCTTCATTGTCAACTCCGTGATTGACAATGTCCTTAACCAAACCCACACAGCAACAACTACATCCATGACAACTCTTGTTTTGGCTTTTGATAGTTTTGATATAAGGTATCATCGATGGCCTTGAGCATCTTTGCAGATGATTTAAACAGTCTCTTTGTAAAAAACGTCGTTTTTCGTGGCTATAAAACCCAATTCGAGAAAATGGGAAAAGCAGATTTTATTGATGCGTAATATTGTGATCGGTATTAAACTACAAGACCGAGTTAGAAACGTCGAAATCAGAAGTCGCACCAAGGTACGAGACGTAGGAGATACCGTTACTAAACTCAAATGGGCAGGACATGTTGCCAGGCAGAGTGACGGCAGGCGGACTAAAGTTCTCATGAATTGGTGGCCTATTTCGGATGAAAGAGCCCCTGGGCGTCCGTTGGTTCGTTGGGTCGACGACATTCGTAAGATTACGGGACACTCCTGGGTTAGATTGGCTCAGGACCGAGATGAGTGGCGTACTAGAAGAGAGGCCTATGCTCAGCAGTGGGCGATAAATGGATGAAATGATGATGATGATGAATATTGTGATCAGCCTTATTATTATTAAGACGTGTTATTAAAGTTGTATTTTTCCTAAAACAATAAAAAAACTCACCGTGGCATGTTTTAGCATCTCCTTCAAGGCTTCCACCTCCTGCCTGAGCTCTCTGATGATCCTGGCGTTAGGGTCTTCGTTGACCACGGCATGGTTGACGATCCTCTTGGCCCGGTCTGCGTAGCGAAGGGTGGATAGTGTTTCTTCGTAGTTATCTGCCGCTGGGGATATCGTTGCTACCTGTAAACATAAGCCGGCCAGAATTTGTAAAATAAGTACTACAAGAAAAAAAAATGAAATATCGATTATATAACCCTTCACGGCTCCCGCGGCAGACCAAAGAAGCGATGGCTAGATATCGTGAAGGCTGACATGAGTGTAAACGGGCTTACAGTAGAAGATGGCCAGGATCACGCAAAGTGGAGGAAATGTAGCAAAGCCGACCCTAATAAAGGCCGGGATATCGCTAGGTAGATGAAGAAGAAAATTCTGGTATTTTAATTCTCTGAATTAATATTGTACAGTATAGATATACGTACGTTGATAGATTATAATATTATAAGTTTATAAGCTAAAGAGGCATTGAATACGTATTAGTTTTTGAATGAATACAGGAATCTCACGAAGTATTTACACGGTAACATGAAAGCTGTGTCAAATAATTACTGACGTCATTTACTTTTTATTTTCGTAATAATAAAAGTGCTCTGGTAAGTGTTAGGTATTTACTTATGTAGGTAAGTTACAAGTGAGTGGCATAATACCTAAGCCGAACATTATTGCTACTTTATTGGATTTAGTGATGTAACCAATCCGATTAGGGACTGAATGACGGCAGCCTTCTAAAAATAGGTATAGCAGTAGGATTTAGGTTTACCTCGAACTTCGGCTCGGTTACGGACGTTGACTTTAGTTAGGTATTATTAGATTATTCAATTTTGTTAGCGACCTTCGTTAAGATGCCATAAAATTCGTTAATAAGTAAATCAATGTTTTTGCAATAGCTAAAATAAAATAGAATAAATAAATTGTTATTTCAGGTACACCCATATTGATACAAGAAAAAACGCTAAGGAGACACCATAGGTAGTGGGTAAGAAAAATCCTTCCAAAATGGATGGATGAATCAACTTTTTTTATCTGTTATTGTCATGGTTACGGTCGTCTGCGTCTGCTGGTTTTACGCAAAATTATGCTAGGGCTTTCTAGTACCAAAAACAATAATACGTACATACAAATTACTTGACTGTCATAAGTAGGTACCTACTTGAATGTTTTAATTTTACTTTTTACTAATATGAATTGTTACAGGTACCTATAGAGAATTAAGTGTATTATTAGATAATTATGTATATCCTTATAATTTGTACGCCATTAGGCAAAGCACAGAGATCTGTATTTCAAATATAAAACCATCATTATACCACCTGTGTTTCACAAATACAATTTTACTTTACAATGTAGGAGATAGTACCTACATAATTGTGACAGACATACCATGACAGTCTTGCTGTTCCCTCCAAGGTTGTCCTTCAGAAGCCAAGTGAGTACAGAGTCTCGGTACGGCACGAATTTGTCTTTATTGGGCTTGGCTGAGGACTGGTCTGCGAGCTTCGATATGACCAGACCGAGCGTCGTTAGTGATCTGAAAATAACGTGGAAACATCAGAGGTTGTCAATGATTTTTAGTACAGATGGTGCCTTTATTAGGCTCTAGTGCGAGAAGTGGGTCATTTTACGTCAGGTCCAAAACTTCGGAGGGCCATCTGTACTAAAAAAACGTCGTACGAGACACGTACAAATCGAAATTCGTAATTTTCGTACTTGTGTCGTAATGTACTATTTTAGTACAGATGGTGTCTTTTTTAGGCTCTAGTGCGAGAAGTGTGTCATTTTACGTCAGGTTTAAAACTTCGGAGGGCCATCTGTACTAAAAAACGTAGTACAAGACACGTACAAAAACAAAAACTTTCATGTTTTTCGCACTTGTGTCGTAATGTACTAAAACGCTATTAAGAGTTTCATTGCCACAGATATGCGCCTAGAGCCAAGGGGATTTCACTCCTCGATTCCGTCGCGCCACTTCAAGTACAGTCGCCATCAGATATATGGTAGCGGTCGAGGTCCCCAAATAAATCGGAGCAACGTAAAATTTCAATAAATTCGTTACGTGAGAAAAGTGCAATGATTTGGGAGCGTGTAATTCGTCATACTCATACTCATACTCATACTCATTTATTCATAATATTACAATATTACATGTCAACGTTTCATCATTCTAAGAATACAATTCATGATATAATAAATTCAATTAGTAGATATAAATTAATAGTTATTGATACAATAATAAAAATATACAATAATAAAACATAAATTTAGGGGCAGTCACTTTTCAATAAATTCGTAACGTACAAGTAGGTAAAGATATCGGAACGAACATGACTCAAAGATATCGAAGCAGCCAGGATGATCATAAAGATCGGAACATTTATAGGAAATACACCTCAAGTCTGCGTCACATAGTTTATTTTAATTTGTTACTATGTTGTCACTACTACTACTTTAAGTTGTCAATGTCAAAGATGATTTTGACGGCACTGTTGTGGGTGAGCAAAATGAGTTTCCTAGATAAAAGAGAAGTTTTCAAGCATCATTATCGAAAAATGCATAAATTCAATTTTGATTTTTATTGATGTAATCATATTAATATGGGATAAGTAAATAAAATCGTAAAGCTAGCAAATGATTTATTTGAACGGAACTAAAAAAGTATAAAGGGTGAACAGAATACCTAAAAGTCATTTGTGGATCCTATTTTACCACGGTGACAACTCCGAGAATTGTAAATTGACTGTTTCTCCCATTGCAGGCGTCCATGGGCTACGGTTACCACTTATCATCAGACGGGCCGTGTGGTTGTTTGTGTTTCAAATATATTCCAAAAACTTTTAGCAATCAACAATAAATACCGTATTTTAAGCGAAGCAAAATTATAATTATATTATCAAAAAAATACCACAATTGTAGCGAAATTCCAACATAGGTAGGTCGAACCTCATATCAAGAATTTACGAAAATCGTTCTAAACCTTGTGACAATAGGCTACTTGACCCATTTTTAAAGTTTGTCTTATATTATTAATCATTGTCTGATTAACAGAAAAAAATATAAATATATTTTTTCACGACCTAGAAAACCGCAAAATTATAACTTAAAATTTAAACTTTCGTTACCGCGCGAAAACGATACTAGCCATTTTAATGCTTAGATTATCTGTGGTG